>OZ005742.1:162728881-162890494 GCA_963930735.1 Dioctria linearis | reverse complement strand
ATATAACTGACCTACGATACGAAAATTCCAAAATAATGCTATAATGCGATATGACAAAAGATAAGACAGCTGTAGAGATACGCAAGATATTTTGGCAACAAGATAAAGATATAGTAACCAATAATACGGACTTCTTCATGGAACCAGCAGAAGTGAACGGAAATCGTATTCCAACAGTATGCATCGCATACAACGTTCATCGAGCACTAATAAACTTAGCCTCCCATCAATAGAATTAGGGAAGGTTCATGAGGAGTGGCAAAAAAAAAGGAATCACCTTCACCTCGTGTGGGACTACCGCTCCAAGATCACCGTCCCGGCATTGCATCGATCACTCCAAGTCGGATACCAATCTAGAGGATGCTCAACAGCCATCCTCCCGTCAGAGTGATCGAAGCAGCCCTTAACGGAGCCATGGGAGCGGAGCGCCACGCAAGCGCGAAGAGCTAGAAAAAGGATCATTCGAACCGCCAGGCTGCATCAACCCAACAAGGACATGGTCACAATAGATGAACGTCGTTCATCAACTTGTTGAGTTGAGACAGACGTGCGGTTCTTCAGGCAGGCCTGCATCGAGTGGTCAGCCTTTCAGTGGCCGCGAACCGAAGCTTGGCTTCAAGGATGGTACGCGTCGCGCACAAGGCTCGTCGGCCACCGAAGAGACAAGCACTTCAACCTGGAAAAGAGATTTGAGCTCGAAAACAATTTTGACTTGACCGAAGGCAACTTGCTAACATACATGCTACCAGGACCATGGCCGAGTGACGCCATACAAAGACCGAGCCTAACGAGAGCCAAAAGGAGCTATCATGGGAGTAACGCACTCCACAGTAGCAAGAAGAGCTCTGCGTAGACCCAGCACCTTGTATACGCCAGGCCAATCACTTGCGTCAGCTTAAAACATACTGAGGTCTTACAAAACAAAGAAAAGTTCTAATAGTGATACTAACACAAAGAAAAATTGAGAAAATAACATTGAAAGCGCAATTGCATTCTAGTCAAGAGAAGCTTGGCTAAATGCGAAGAGAAAAAACCAAGTTTGGGCTCCATTTGTAACACAAATGAGCGACCAGAAAAAAAAATCAAAAATAAACTTGAAATAATAATCGCGCTTTAGTCAAGAGAAGCTTGACTAAAGCCAAAAAAACAATTTGGGCGCCTTTTGTAACGACAAATGGGCGACCAGAAATAACCTCAAAATAGTGATTGCACTTTAGTCAAGAGAAGCTTGACTAAAGGCCGAAAAAAAACCGCTTGGGCGCCATTTGTAACGACAAATGGGCGACCAGAAATAACTTCAAAACTTCAAAATAGTCATTGCACTTTAGTCAAGAGAAGCTTGAATAAAGGCCGAAAAAAACCGCTTGGTCGCCATTTGTAACGACAAATGGGCGACCAGAAATAACTTCAAAATAGTCATTGCACTTTGGTCAAGAGAAGCTTGACTAAAGGCCGAAAAAAAACCGGTTGGGCGCCATTTGTAACGAAGAGCTTGTCAGCCGACAGATATACCTACATTCACTTGAACCTGAATGTAGATACATACCGCATCCGACACTTCCTGCTACAAAATCATATCCTGGATATGTGAGGGTGGCTGCACAGCGAGTATGCCGATAGCGATCAGCCGGCCTGGGGGTGATTCTTGCCACCCACATCCCTTTAATGCTTGTTAAGCTGTGCATACTCGACAAAATAACGACAAGACAGACGTACGGACAGTGAAGAAAAGAACTTTTACAGACGGACAAAAAAAGCTGAAAGAAAAAAAGAAAGAGAACGAAGACCTCAGCAACGCCGAACAAGTGATTAACACCCGGAGACAGACAAACGCAGAGATTGAAAGAGAGCGTGGACTCCCAATGATGATGGAGTCCTGACTGGACGTAAACGGGCCCATCGTCCCCCATCCACCCTAGCTAAGACGTCGCAGTGCAAAAAAAAAATTCTTAGCCCCATTTAAGAATGTGTGTGTGTTACGTTATGCTGCCCATCACGCAAGCTGCCAACCTCCTCCCCTCATGAAACAGGGCCTAGCCGCTCATCTCCATCATTTCCTCTTTACGCACCATATGTATACCTATTATCTTGCCGAACGGCGAAAGAAAAAAATAAAATATGGGAAACAGGTTCCGGGATGCATCAAAAGACGGATACGCATTCCATTAGATTTTCTTCTTCTTTAATTTCCTTTTGAGCCCTCACCTTTGCAAATGTTTACTTAATTAATCTTTGAAATATATGAAGCTTACTTACTTATCGTATATAATAAAGCTAGGATAACTCCCTACTAGCTGGCTTAATATTAAAGAGGATATTCTAACTAGGGCTTACTCAACTATGACCATCACTGGTAACCAGGACATAAATCAATGAAACAAAGATCGGTAGTACGATACTACTTAGGAAAAACTGGGAAACAGTTATGGTCGTAGTTAGCAAGGAAAGGAAACTTGAATATATACAAAAAAAAAACACGCATTGGACCTAAATGAGTAACCTAACAGTAGAAAGAAAAAAAACTCTAGACTTACTTAACCATGAGCAGACTTGTCGAATCCTGGTTATCGAAGTGGAATCCCTCGCTGGCTGGGTAGAAAATGTTGAGGGTGCACCCTTTGTACTGCGTGATTGCCGCTATTATCACTAAATCCAGGAAATTGGCCTCTTTTTTGTTTCTTCATATTTTTTTTTTTTTATAGAACTTTTTTTTTTTCTTATATGATCTACATTAAACACTTTTCTCTTCTTCGTGTACCTAACACTACAATCTGTTTGTCTAGTTTGTCTATTCCGCATCCGCAAGAGTGTAAACGTTCAAAAGGTGATTATTAATCATTGCTCTTAACTGAATTAGACTTTAACTTATCCTTTTTCAACCACCGCGAGTTCACGCCTAGAAGGATCATAAACGCCTAGGGCTTGATTTGCCACTCGTGTTGAGAAATCACCAACTATCATAGAACTTATTGTCTTAGTTCTTTATATTTACAGCACGAGAAAAAAAAACGTTCTTACCGACAATTCAAATCCAGTTAGGTGAGCACTCTTCACGAAAGAAGAAAAAAAAAAGATTCAGAATCCTCTGAACAATAATGACATTTTCTTATATTTTCAGCAGGAAAAAAAATGTTCACTGACACTTTCAATGGAATCAGGTAAGCGCTTTCCGCAAAAAGATATGGAGTCTTCTGACTAATCATAAAATTTTCTTATATTTTCAGCAGGAAAAAGTTCACTGACACTTTTAATTCAATCAGGTGAGCGCTTTGCACTAAAAGATATAGAATCCTCTGAATAATAAGTAGTTAAACTATGACAGTTCTGGCGCACTTTGTCAAGCCTCCAGGATTTCGCCACAGATGGCGCCACCGTCGCTAGGTGGTTTGAGCCCGTGCTATATGTAGGTGTGTGTCTTGGTTGTATTGGTTTGTGTCTTGGATACACCATTGCGCCTTGGAAGAACCATGTGTTGCGCCTAAATGTAGGCTTTTGGTTTCATTGAGTCTCGACTTCACCCTAGCGGGATTAATCGGTACTACCGGGATGTATCTTTTGATCATTATTTTTTTTGATCATAATTTGCAGTTGTTTTTTTTCAGCAAAAGAAATTTTCAATTATAACTACTCATCTAAGACAACATATCAGTTGTTGTTTTTTTCAGCTATTGAGAATCTTTCATAAATTTGTTTACTTTCTCGGCTCTGTGAGAATTTTGTTTACATTATTCGACTGCGAATTTGTTTACATTATTCGGCTGTACGAATTGTTTATGCAATGAATAAAACTAGAAGCATTACACCTGAAGATCAAAAAATAAGCTATTTCATACCTAGGTCATCATATCTACCTACGTTAGTTGTTGTTGTTGTTAATTTAATAACATGGTACTGAATATCGCCTGGTAGAAAATCTTTTAGTATGATGTAGTGTGTGTGTGTGTGTGTGTGTGTGTGTGTGTGTGTGTGTGTGTGTGTGTGTATATATATATATGTGTGTGTGTGTGTCGTGTGTGTGGTGTGTGTGTGGTGTGTGTGTGTGTGTGTGTGTGTGTGTGTGTGTGTGTGTGTGTGTGTTGTGTGTGTGTGTGTGTGTGTGTGTGTGTGTGTGTGTGTGTGTGTGTGTGTGTGTGTGTGTGTGTGTGTGTGTGTGTGTGTGTGTGTGTGTGTGTGTGTGTGTGTGTGTGTGTGTGTGTGTGTGTGTGTGTGTGTGTGTGTGTGTGTGTGTGTGTGTGTGTGTGTGTGTGTGTGTGTGTGTGTGTGTGTGTGTGTGTGTGTGTGTGTGTGTGTGTGTGTGTGTGTGTGTGTGTGTGTGTGTGTGTGTGTGTGTGTGTGTGTGTGTGTGTGTGTGTGTGTGTGTGTGTGGTGTGTGTGTGTGTGTGTGTGTGTGTGTGTGTGTGTGTGTGTGTGTGTGTGTGTGTGTGTGTGTGTGTGTGTGTGTGTGTGTGTGTGTGTGTGTGTGTGTGTGTGTGTGTGTGTGGTGTGTGTGTGTGTGTGTGTGTGTGTGTGTGTGTGAAGGTCAATGACATCAGAGTCAGTGGTCAAGGGTCAAAGTTCAAAGGTCAAAGGTCAAAGGTCAAGGGTCAAGGATCAAAGGTCAATGACCTCAGGCGGCCTGAAGACGGACATATCCAAGTCAACATACCTACCTACATTGGATGTTGTAGTATCCTCCTAAAAGAAAACTTCAAGATGATGTCACATTTCCAGTACGAAAGCGACTTCAGCCCCCCCCCCATCCCCTCCCCACCACCTCCCCAGAACCCACAGTGATCCACCAAAATAGTTGAAATCTACCTTGCACTTTTTGTCATAAATACACAGCTGCACACATCCACCCACGCCTTAGATAACGTTTCCTTAGCCACATACCACAGGCACTCATACTAAAGTAAACAACTAAAACCAAACTCAAGCTGACAAGTATACAGCCCCGATATAAATTCGGTTAGGGGTATTTCACATCATTACTTAATACACATTCTACCCAAGCCTTGGTACAGGTAACATGCCCAGTCCAAGACACCTCAGGCAGTCCTAGTCATAGTATTATATATTGCCACTAAAGCTCTCAGCCAACCCCCAGCACCCAGACACAGGAGGGGGCACCTCAAGGTCAAACTGTAGCCTCTAAGAACAGATAAAACTTAACCAGCCACCTCCACCAATACAGATTCCCACCACTTCAGAAATATTTATAGCTACGATCTCTGAGATGAAAAATAAGCGAGCTCCAGAAACAAAATCAAAGACCTATGCTATTTTCCTATGCTGGAGAGTGCTAAGAGTGATCTCGTATCCCCAAAGTGATCTCGTATCCCCAAAACTCGAGATGGAAAAACTTAATGTCAACTTAGAGGCTACGAGTCCGAGATGAAAAATAAGCGAACTCCGGCAACAAGATCGAAATCCTATGCTATTTCCCTATGCTGGAGAGTGCTTGAAAGTGATCTCGTATCCCCAAAATGATCTCGTATCCCCCAAAATTCGAGATGAAAAATAAGCGAACTCCAGCAACAAAATCGAAATCCTATGCTATTTCCCTATGCTGGAGAGTGCTGAAAGTGATATCGTATCCCCAAAGTGATCTCGTATCCCCCAACATCAAAGACTCAATGGCGCACCAAGACACAGTGGTGCATCCAAGGCACAATGGTGTATCCAAGGCACAAACCAAGGGTGAAGTCAAGATCAAATGATGCATCCCGGTAGTACCGATTAATCCCGCTAGGGTGCAGTCGAGACTCAATGAAACCAAAAGCCTACATTTAGGCGCAACACATATGTATTTAAGGAAACCGTAGTACGGGAGCATGCTGGTAGTACCTGCTAATGCAGCTAGGGCGCAGTCAAGGCCAAATGACACATCCCGATAGTACCGATTAATCCCGCTAGGGCGCAGTCGAGACTCAATGAAACCAAAAGCCTACATTTAGGCGCAACACATGGTGCATCCAAAGCGCAGCGGGTGTATCCAAGACACAAACCATTACAACCAAGACACACACCTACATATAGCACTGGCTCAAACCACCTAGCGACGGTGGCGCCATCTGTGGCGAAATCCTGGAGGCTTAAGAAAGTGCGCCCGAACCCGCTTATCTAGCTTATCTACTATAATACTAAGATTTCCTTATAATTTCAGCAGGAAATATGTTCACTAACACGTAAAAATCCAGCCATGTAAGCACTTTTCACAATAATATGGAATTTCCTGATTATTAATAGAATTTCCTTATATTTTCCGCAGGAAATAAGTTCACTAACACGTAAAAATCCAGCCAGGTAAGCACTTTTCACAATAATATGGAATTCTCTAATTATTAATAAAATTTCCTTATATTTTCCACAGGAAAGATCTAGACGGCAACTGTTCGATACTCCAAATGCAATCAAAAAAAGAAAGAAAGCAACACAGGCAATCAAGAGTTCACGACTTATCTCGAGCACCGCACGCCAGAGAAACCAAAATTCAACTCCGCGCAGTCAGCCTACATTCACGCCGTTCCGTCTTTCAACCGACCGACCGACGAACGGCTTCGTTCAACACCGGCTCGGTTCGTGTCTCTTGTGTCCACCGCTAAGCGAACATTTTTTCACTTTTTGTGAGTTTTAAAGGCAAGTTAGCGCTGGTGCTATTGCCTAGGTACGGGTGTGTGTGTATTCTTTCTAGGTAGAAAGAATACTTTGTTTTCGAGCAATAATTTTCTTGGAATTTTTGCATTTGTGGACCCGCTGCAATACATTACATGATGGTATCATGAGATGTATTACAGCTAGGCGAATTGCCGTTTTCGTCGCTTTGATGTGGTTGACTAGCGGTAAGTTTCATCCGAAAGTTTGTATTTTGTGCTCATTTTGCGCATTTTAGAATTTTGCGACTGAAATTATTCTGCAGCTGTTGTTACTTCTTTTAGATCTGTACTTGTATGCGGGTGTGTATAAATATGGCTTTATCTTTGTAGGAATTTTCTAATATGAAGAAGTAGCATATGGCTACTTCTTGAAAATATATAATTTTTAATTTTCAGGAATTTTCTGATTTGAAGAAATAGCATAGGGCTACTTCCTGAAAATAAATAAATTTTATCTTTTCAGGAATTTTCTAATATGAAGAAGTAGCATAGGGCTACTTCTTGAAAATAGCTCAATTTGGTTAAATTATATACTCTGGGAAATCATGATGTTTGTCTCTACAGACGTAGAGAAGCCAATCAAAAGTAGCGTAAGGCGGTATACGCTGCACGGGTAGGCCCATTTTCGGTTTGTATAACCAATCCTTCGGATTCTAAGTTAATCAAAAACTTCCACAAGTGGGCGAATGCAGTAATTTAATCCTATTTTTTTATATTTTGCGTGGAACAACAAAGCTACAAAAATGTTTTCTATCTTGGATAAATAATAATTAGAGAGATTTGGGAATATATAATAGAAAGCAGAAATGGAATTTGCTCCAGCATGAGAGCCTAAAGGGTTATCTATTTCGAAATCCTCGTAATATAAAAAAATCGGAAGAACAATATCTTTCCGAAATTTTCTCTTTTCTTTTTCCAAAGTTCGCTATTAATCCAATGTGATCTATTTGTTTTCCATTTTCTCAGAATAATTCAAAATTTCTGCAAGTACACCTAGCTGCTCTAGATACCTTGGAATCTGGAATTCTATTAGCATCAGCACACCTTTTGCTTTGATACTTTCAATCGAGATTTCACATTTTTTAAGTATTTCAGCAATAGTGTCATCTATAGTATAAGTTTTCGTAGGGGAGTTTAAATTAAGAGATTCCAAATGTTTTAGCAGTTTATATTCTGTTTCAAAATTTTCGAAAGGTTCATGTAAAATTCGAGACATTTCAGTGAGTGAACTAGCATTTCCACATGAATCAGAATGAATGTTTATAGCCTCAGCTAAAGGTTTTGTAAGATATTTCGTCGTATCGGATGAAATTTCTTGAACTTGTTTCCTGTCGAGGTTATTCTTGCTATGTAATTTAGCGACAAAAAGGAGCATGTCATGTTTCAAAGATTCGAAACTTAAATTAGCTTCGAATGAAATATCAATGTCTTTGAAATATTTTAAAACAAATATGAATGGCTTTAAGAGCCGAGTCAAAATTGTACATTATATCATCGTAAATAATAAGTATTTTCTGCACTTTTTTGAATGATTCTCCTATTGCAATCATAAAGGTTGCAGACTTAATCTTAGTTCCAAGTACCTTTTCTGTTTTTTCTTCCTTAATGCTGTGCACAGTTCGATCATCGCTCACGAGCAACAAAAAGGACTCCTGTGAATCTTTTGTACTAGGTTTCCAAAACTGTTTTTTTTACCAGTTTTTTCTTTTAAGGGGATCCTGGTTGAAGGTGGGAACAATCCATGTAATGCCAGAACTAAAACATATCCCTGATAGCCTGTTAAAAAAATTGTTTTATAAGCATTTAAATTATTTATTATTCAGCAATTAAAAATAATTTATTACCTGGAGTACTGGAAAAATCAGCGGAATTCAGTAAGGCCTTTATTTCCCGGTCTTTAATTCTTTGGACCAAATGTGGATAAATATTCTGTAAAAACATCGTCCAGTTTTCCAGAAGTTTATATAGCTCTTCGATGTCTATATCAATCTGCAAATTGAATTATTATGCTGATATCGTTGGATCAATTAAATTGTATATTATACCAAAGTGTGACCACTAGAAAATTTATATTGGTGCTATCCTCCAGAAGAGCTGTCGAGGATTTTCTTAAATAATTTGTCTTCTTCCAGTACTCTTCAACTTTGCTCCAAGGATCATTCACACCATATTTTAACCATTTTTTCACAATTTTCCACACCAGAATCTGTATTATTCAATATAAGTTTGTAAATAACTTTTGGTAAATTATTTTCATGAAAACAAACCAATAATTTCTCCCGCAGTGCAAAGAGCAATTTCTGCGTCAGATATTGCGGAGCTGTAGGAACGAGAATTATTTGTTCTCCAGGAAATTTGACAAGGGAATATTTTATTTTATTTCTTCTTATAATATTTACAGTAAAGCTTTCCTTTCGGCTCTCTTCCCTTTTCTCTCGGGGTGTAATAAGTAACCTATATTAATATCTCATATAGAAAATGATTGGCATCGTTAGTATATTTGGACGCTTATACTTACAGGGTCTTCGGAAAGAAAAATTTATTGTATTTTCTTTATGATTTCGATCCAATCCTTAGGTGTCACTGAACAATCCTTTGAAAGTATCTCTTCCGTAATAATCTCCACTAAAATTGTTTGATGCTTTTCTGATAAAGTGTTATGTTTATCATAAAGCTCTTTTAGAATTCTCCCTTTATATGTTTCTTGTAACAAATTATTTAAATTCTATTAATCAAATGTACATATTTATTTATTGCAAAATATGCTTTATTGTATTCTTACCAGAAATGTAATTTTTCTTTGTGCAAACCAGTTATTTACACTGCTTTGAAAACTAGAATTTAAGCTGAATGTGTCACTGTTTGTAACTGTGCCAGTATGGCCCTATAATATATTCACTTATTGTTTTAATTTACATGGTTAAATAAAAAGCAATGATACCATTAAGATACGGCATTCTTTCAGCTTTTTCTTAAACAAACACTTTTCTGGGAAGAATTTTATGGGTATAATGGCATCAATGTCGCTGTCGGTTATGAATTCAAAACATGTTATATTTGTTCTGTATTCTGAAAAAATCAAAAGAATGCTTATATATTCCGTGTAAATTAAATTATTACTCACTTTTAAACACAGCAGATAACATTTTCAGAAACCATTCGCTTAACAATGCAGATATTTCCTGATCTAAATCCACATCAGGTTGCTGATCACTTATTTTCAAATATTCGCATTATTCTAATGTAATTTATATAACTATTATAAGTCCTTACCTTTCTTCAAGAGTATAAACTTTTTGGGTTTCAGAAAACTCTGGAATATTCGGGTGTTCTGAAACATTTATACCTGTAATATAACCATTTTCGTCAAGGAATATTGGTACACTTTCTTCACAGATATTTTTCCTCTTAGTTTCATTCATTTTTGGATTGATATTACTATTTACTGCAAATTTCGTCAAATTGTACTATTAACTATGTTATCTAGTTAATCATACTATGTCTTTTCTCTGAGTGTAGTCGATAATTAGTCTGTAATTATTTTCCCAGATGCGTCGTCATTTTTCGGGACGATCCAAACTGGTGAATTGTAGGTTGATTTAGATGGTCTTATAATGCCATCATCTAATAATTGTTTGACTTGTTTTTCTATTTCGTCTTTAGGGCATAAGGGTAAGGGTAGGACTTTGAGTACACTGGATCGGTGTTATTTGTGCGGATTTCTCCCTTAACTATTGTAGTGAAAGTTAGTTTTTCATCTGGTTCGGAGAAAAGGTTGTGGCAACTATTGATTTATGTATTCAATTTTTCCTTTTGTTCTGTATTTAGGTGAGATGTTCGAAGATTGATGTTATTTACGGAGTCGGAAAAATGTTGCTTTAAAGGAATATTTAGGTTCAGGTGAATTGTCTTAAACCTCTGGTTCATATGAATGGTTGCTCCAAGTTGTTTGAGGCTGTCATTAACTATTATCCCATCGAAAGATTTTAAAAGGGAAGAATGAAGAATTTTAGTTCTCGATTCGGTTCGAAAAGATCTATTAATGCGTGATGAGCGATTTTGACGCTACCAGCTACGGAGTTAGCTAAAAATGGTTTTTCATTGGGGTTAGGATTTCTTACGTAACAGAATTGTATGTAATTTTTATTGGAGCCTGTGTCTATTAGAAATTTGAATGTTTTCCCGCTCTTCGCAGCATGTTCCAAGTAGGGAAACGAAGAGCTTCTTAGTGTAAAAAATGGATACCGTGGAGATGTTCGGTTAGTTCCTGAGAATTTGAATCATCTTCAGAATCTGCAGGCTCAGTTGGCTGCGTGAGATTCTACGAATCGGTGTACTCTACAAATGTTTGATCATATTGTGAATCGTAAGCGGGCAATTGCTCATGGTAATATGGCAATTCGGGGTCTTCTGAAATTTCTTCGGAATGATAAATTCTTTGACCTTATATGGCTGCTGCATTTGTTGGGAATATGGTCTTTTGTTTGCATAGTTTTGCATATGAGGTCTATTTTGATAGTTAGCTTGCTTGGAATGGATAGAATATTCAATATCCATCGATTCGATCCTCTGATAGCGATTTCTGTAGAGTAATCTTAGGGGTTGTTGAGTTTGCTGTCGAGGATGGAAGAGAGGTTTCGGGAAACCTTGCGCTGCTTGTGGATTATGGAGTAGTTGTGGATAAAACTCTTCCTTTCCTGGGGCTGCACGAAAGCTCTCCTAGGAGTAATAGGGTGAGGTAAGGGAGATTGTTGGTCTCGAATGCTGCCATGACTATGTTGGACGCGATAATGTACGTTGTCAAGCTTCAGACATAGGTGTAGAGCTTCAGGCAAATCCTCGGGTCCTTTCATACCAAGGAGTCGAGGTAGATCTCCTTTCAGACCTCTGATGAAAGTATCTAATGCTTTCTCCCGATAGGGTTCAGTCAAGACGTTAAGAGATTCCTGACTCATTTCCATGGAGGATAGCTTATTCAGTATTAAGGATAGGTGTTAACAGACCTGCTGATAAAACTCTGGAGTGGTGTTGTTTTTCTGGACCAGCGTGGTCATTTGGTACTCAAGTGTACCAAGGTCTCTTTTGTGGGCGTAGTGAAGTGCTAAACACTTTTTCCCAATTTAGTGGGGTATTCTAAGACTCTAAGGCTGTATCCGCATTTCCCAAAATTTTATTTCACATGACGCTAAGGATTCCATAATATTTTGGTATTCCTCTCAAACTATCGTAAATTTTTAGAATTCTATCAACACTTTTTTTCGTGGAACCGTATAACCTGAGAATTCTCGCAGAATTTTAACAACGTCGGGTATCTTATCCATGTCGTTTAGATTTGTAAGATGTTTGGGATCGGTCGTTTGGTCTACATCATTACTATAACTCGTACTAGGAGAAGAAGTTTGATTATAGAGTCCTTGTGTTTCCGACCTAATATATCTTTAAGTGTACTTAGATCAAGAGTTGTTATGGAACCCGTTAGGGTGCTAGCTAAAGTCTCATGTTGTCCTAACAAGCAGGGCTTTAGGATGTCTTTGCGGTTCATGTTTTTGAATTTCTTGGCCTGTGGTTCTATTCGCGTTAACTGATTCTCAGGGCACTATTCAGGATAGAAACTGAGGTGTTAGTCCAATTGCCAAAAAAAAATGTGAAGGAAATCTCTTAAATGCTTACAATTCAACTAACTACTTGTCTTTCACTGTTATGTTCTCGTTCGTTCAGTTTATCAAAAATGGATAAATGATGCACTCGGCAAAGCTTTAAAATTCTGTCCAAAGCGTTAAGAATTAATTAATTTTTCATAAGAATTATGATGGATTTCCGTAGATTGGAAGTAGAGAATGTTTTGCAATTCTATAAGTGTTTATTTTATTATTTTGTATTAAATTTGATGACAAATTCGTGAAATATTGATTCGGGTAATAAAAAATTAGGAAAAAGAATAATATGACTTTGAATTTAAAGTTTCGGGTTTCTGGCCTAAAATTTAAAATTGTTTTTAAAAAATATTTCCCTTTCACTGAACTTAAAATCTTGAAATATATTATTATTCACTTTATTTTGAAATTTTCAACGCAAAAGTAAAGCTCTGATTTTTTCCTTATTATACTGCTGAGTTTTGTTAGCAATATTTCTCCAATATTCACTTTACCTTTTACAAAAATAATTGGTTTTCTCCAATATTCACTTTACCTTTTACAAAAAATTGGTTTTCTTTTACCTTCTATTTCTTCATATAAAAAAAAAGATATAATTTTTCCTCAAAATTCACTTTTTTTTTCTGTCTATTTCTTTTTAAAAAAAATTAATTTTCTTCAATATTCACTTTCCTTTTTTCTTTCTATTTCTTTTAAAAAAGATTTTTAATTTTCTTCGATATTTACTTTCCTTTTTTATATAAATTTCACACGAAAAAAAAGAATAATAGAATTAAAATCTTATCAACTTACATTAAAATTAACAAATGTATGATTAATATTTGCGAGTTGTATGAATAACGACGACAGGTGCTCAAAATTGCGGGCTATTTCGCAACCAATTGGGCGGCTGTTGATATGTATTGTTGAAAAATATGGCGTGTTTATCCTTTATTTCTCCTACTTATCAACTCCGTTTTGCTCCTGGTGTGGATGACTCCGGGGCCTCGTTTCCCAATTTGAAGTTATTGAAATTTCGAAGGATTTTATCCGTTTTTACTTGCCACTAGAGATGAAAGTAATTTCTTAAGAATCGGTTAGTGAGCTGTTGTGATGGTTACACTTGCACTACACAAAATTGTTTTAATTTCTGATTAAATTGTTTAAATTTCATTTGGTATGTTGGGCTGGGCTACTTGGAGGCTGAGGAATCGTTATCTAAGGCGTGGGTGGATGCGTGCAGCTGCGTATTTATGTAGATAATAAATGTGAAATTCCCTAAGAAAATTAGTGTAATAAGTATTAATACTAATTCATATTTTTGTTCATGTCAATAGTATTAGTACTAGGGGTAAAATTTTCATTAGAAATCCTCTACGGGCTATGGTTCGATATACGAGTGATCTTACCTTCTCAGGTGTAATTATTATTACTAGCTGAAAAACAAAAACAACAACAACTGTAATCGAAGTTGTGGATTAAAGATTTGATGATCTTAATCTGTAGGTGTCTTTTATATACATTGCGCCATGTGATGATATATCTAAAAATGGATCAGGCAAAGCTGATTGGAAGGAATTTTGGTAGATATGTTCACTTAGATAAGAAATGGAAATTAGTAAATGCCTAATTTTGCTCTTCAGGTGGAATGCTTCTAATTTGATTCCTTGCATAAACAAATTCGCACAGTCCAGTAAAGTAAACAAATTCGCACTCGAATAATGTAAAGAAATTCGCACAGCAGCCGAGTAAAATTAACAAATTGAGCGATTTAGGTTTTTTAATGTAAGATTCCCAATAACTTTAGCTGACAACAACAACTGATATTAATCTGTAGGATATGATGTCTTGGATGAGTAGTGGAAGTTATAATTGAAAATTTCTTTTGCTGAAAAAAAACAGCAACAACAACTATAACGTCAGTTGTGGTCTGTAGGTGTCTTTTATATGATCATGTTATGATATTTGATGTGTAAAAATAGATCACGGCTGCTTGGGATGGTACGATACATGAAATCATTAGAAGTAATGGAAATTAAAGCATTAGAAAAGGTGGCCAGGCGGCTGGTAATTTGATATCTTGAGTAAACAAATACGTCCGAGTAAAGCAGACAAATTGAGTGATTAATGTCTTTTTTGTATCTAGGAGTTTGTATTGAAAAGTCTTACATTTTATGACGAATTGTTTTTTATTTTCAACAAAATTTATCAATCAGTCACGCTGTTATGAGATTTGATTGACCCCGATATCATAGTTCACATGAAGCTGATAAGAATATGATAATTTTATCTTCATACTATTGTGGTGATCACATTATTTTCTAACCATTACGTTGAGAGTAGGTTTATTAAATGTTTTTATGAATGAAGATGGTGTTATGATATTAATGTAGTATGATATCTTGTCTTAGATGAGTAATGGAAGTTGTTTGGGAGCTGTGAGTAAGGAATAAAAACCTTATCAGCAAAGGTCGCTTCATATTTATCTTCCGTAGATTGGAAGTAGAGAATGTTTTGCAATTCTATAAGTGTTTATTTTATTATTTTGTTTTAAAAAAATTTACTATTTGATGACAAATTCGTGAAATATTGATTCGGGTAATAAAAAACTAGGAAAGAGAATAATATGACTTTGAATTTAAAGTTTCGGGTTTCTGGCCTAAAATTTAAAATTGTTTTTAAAAAAATATTTCCCTTTCACTGAACTTAAAATCTTGAAATATATTATTATTCACTTTATTTTGAAATTTTCAACGCAAAAGTAAAGCTCTGATTTTTTCCTTATTATGCTGCTGAGTTTTGTTAGTAATATGTCTCCAACATTCACTTTACCTTTTACAAAAATAATTGGTTTTCTCCAATATTCACTTTACCTTTTACAAAAAATTGGTTTTCTTTTACCTTCTATTTCTTCATATAAAAAAAAAGATATAATTTTTCTTCAAAATTCACTTTCCTTTTTTCTGTCTATTTCTTTTTAAAAAAAATTAATTTTCTTCAATATTCACTTTCCTTTTTTCTTTCTATTTCTTTTAAAAAAAGATTTTTAATTTTCTTCGATATTTACTTTCCTTTTTTATATAAATTTCACACGAAAAAAAAGAATAATAGAATTAAAATCTTATCAACTTACATTAAAATTAACAAATGTATGATTAATATTTGGGAGTTGTATGAATAACGACGACAGGTGCTCAAAATTGCGGGCTATTTCGCAACCAATTGGGCGGCTGTTGATATGTATTGTTGAAAAATATGGCGTGTTTATTCTTTATTTCTCCTACTTATCAACTCCGTTTTGCTCCTGGTGTGGATGACTCCGGGGCCTCGTTTCCCAATTTGAAGTTATTGAAATTTCGAAGGATTTTATCCGTTTTTACTTGCCACTAGAGATGAAAGTAATTTCTTAAGAATCGGTTAGTGAGCTGTTGTGATGGTTACACTTGCACTACACAAAATTGTTTTAATTTCTGATTAAATTGTTAAAATTTCACTTGGTATGTTGGGCTGGGCTACTTGGAGGCTGAGGAATCGTTATCTAAGGCGTGGGTGGATGTGTGCAGCTGTGTATTTATGTAGATAATAAATGTGAAATTCCCTAAGAAAATTAGTGTAATAAGTATTAATACTAATTCATATTTTTGTTCATGTCAATAGTATTAGTACTAGGGGTAAAATTTTCATTAGAAATCCTCTACGGGCTATGGTTCGATATACGAGTGATCTTACCTTCTCAGGTGTAATTATTATTACTAGCTGAAAAACAAAAACAACAACAACAGTAATCGAAGTTGTGGATTAAAGATTTGATGATCTTAATCTGTAGGTGTCTTTTATATACATTGCGCCATGTGATGATATATCTAAAAATGGATCAGGCAAAGCTGATTGGAATGAATTTTGGTAGATATGTTTAATTAGTTAAGAAATGGATATTAGTAAATGCCTAATTTTGCTCTTCAGGTGGAATGCTTCTAATTTGATTCCTTGCATAAACAAATTCGCACAGTCCAGTAAAGTAAACAAATTCGCACTCGAATAATGTAAACAAATTCGCACAGCAGCCGAGTAAAATTAACAAATTGAGCGATTTAGGTTTTTTAATGTAAGATTCCCAATAACTTTAGCTGACAACAACAACTAATATTAATCTGTAGGATATGATGTCTTGGATGAGTAGTGGAAGTTATAATTGAAAATTTCTTTTGCTGAAAAAAACAACAACAATAACTATAACGTGAGTTGTGGTCTGTAGGTGTCTTTATATGATCATGTTATGATATTTGATGTGTAAAAATAGATCACGGCTGCTTGGGATGGTACGATACATGAAATCATTAGAAATAATGGAAATTAAAGCATTAGAAAAGGTGGCCAGGCGGCTGGTAATTTGATATCTTGAGTAAACAAATACGTCCGAGTAAAGCAGACAAATTGAGTGATTAATGTCTTTTTTTTATCTAGGAGCTTGTATTGAAAAGTCTTACATTTTATGACGAATTGTTTTTTATTTTCAATAAAATTTCTCAATCAGTCACGCTGTTATGAGATTTGATTGACCCCGATATCATAGTTCACATGAAGCTGATAAGAATATGATAATTTTATCTTCATACTATTGTGGTGATCACATTATTTTCTAACCATTACGTTGAGAGTAGGTTTATTAAATGTTTTTATGAATGAAGATGGTGTTATGATATTAATGTAGTATGATATCTTGTCTTAGATGAGTAATGGAAGTTGTTTGGGAGCTGTGAGTAAGGAATAAAAACCTTATCAGCAAAGGTCGCTTCATATTTATCTTCCGTAGATTGGAAGTAGAGAATGTTTTGCAATTCTATAAGTGTTTATTTTATTATTTTGTTTTAAAAAAATTTACTATTTGATGACAAATTCGTGAAATATTGATTCGGGTAATAAAAAACTAGGAAAGAGAATAATATGACTTTGAATTTAAAGTTTCGGGTTTCTGGCCTAAATTTTAAAATTGTTTTTAAAAAAATATTTCCCTTTCACTGAACTTAAAATCTTGAAATATATTATTATTCACTTCATTTGGAAATTTTCAACGCAAAAGTAAAGCTCTGATTTTTTCCTTATTATACTGTTGAGTTTTGTTAGTAATATTTCTCCAATATTCACTTTATCTTTTACAAAAATAATTGGTTTTCTCCAATATTCACTTTACCTTTTACAAAAAATTGGTTTTCTTTTACCTTCTATTTCTTCATATAAAAAAAAGATATAATTTTTCTTCAAAATTCACTTTCCTTTTTTCTGTCTATTTCTTTTTAAAAAAAATTAATTTTCTCAATATTCACTTTCCTTTTTTCTTTCTATTTCTTTTAAAAAAGATTTTTAATTTTCTTCGATATTTACTTTCCTTTTTTATATAAATTTCACACGAAAAAAAAGATTAATAGAATAAAATCTTATCAACTTACATTAAAATTAACAAATGTATGATTAATATTTGTGAGTTGTATGAATAACGACGACAGGTGCTCAAAATTGCGGGCTATTTCGCAACCAATTGGGCGGCTGTTGATATGTATTGTTGAAAAATATGGCGTGTTTATCCTTTATTTCTCCTACTTATCAACTCCGTTTTGCTCCTGGTGTGGATGACTCCGGGGCCTCGTTTCCCAATTTGAAGTTATTGAAATTTCGAAGGATTTTATCCGTTTTTACTTGCCACTAGAGATGAAAGTAATTTCTTAAGAATCGGTTAGTGAGCTGTTGTGATGGTTACACTTGCACTACACAAAATTGTTTTAATTTCGGATTAAATTGTTCAAATTTCACTTGTAAGCAGTTTGGACTTTTCACTTACTTAAAATCCCAACGGTTTCTGCTCGGGGCCAGTTAATAGATTCGACTTAGAAAGTTTTAAAAAAAAATAAATTAAAACAATAAAAATTTTTATTTAAAATTTATTTATTTTATCCGCATTTCACGAAATCTAAAATACAACTGAAGTGCGTAAGCATAATCAAAACAAAACCTTTTACAATTTATTTCCCTAATTACTAAAAACGTTTATTCAACATATCTTGCGTGAGAACGACGATTCCACGTTAATGGACTGCAACGTGCCGCCATTGTATTGCATCGTGAGGATGTAGAATGATCCTCCTATTTTTCTATGGGAAAGTTATGTGATTGCGTGTTAACTTATACACTGAAACGCGAAAATAGCTCAGGAAGTTTTTCGTCAATTTTCGAGAGAACCCAAAGGAAGGAGTTTAAGCCTGTCGATATATGGAGGTATAATAATAGGATTATCCCAGTGAAGCCCACATAGGGCAAATCGAACGAATCTCTTCTGCGCAGCTTCGATGCAATTTATGTATACAGTATAGAAGGTCTGGTCTGGTCTCCCTTCAGACCGAAATGGCATACTGCAAAATAGGTGTAGTAAAGGATCTTCGTTATGAATGGATCATTCAACTCCTTTGACCATCTCTTCACAAACCCTAGAGTAGCATTAGCCCTGTTAATATGATCCTCGAAAGAAAGACGAGTATTAAGGAAGACATCCAAATCTTTGGTTTTGTCAACTCTAGTTAATAAACATCCATCTAAAGTATAACTAAAGTCGAAATGCCTCCTTTTACGAGACGAGACGAGGGACATTGCGGTGTATTTGCTGATTTTCAGAGGAAGACAGTTAATAGCACACCATTTATGAAAGGCGTCTAAGTCCAAGTTTAAAATTCCACACTCGTTTTCATTAGAAACAATACGGAAGATTTTGGCATCGTCAGCAGAGCAAATTATTCTTGAATTAGCCAAAATCAGAGGAACATCATTAATGTAAATGATAAAAAGAAGTGGTCTAAGATGGCTGCCTTAAGGAACGCCAGAAGTATCAGCTATTTCGTCAGAAAGAGCTGCGCCAAATATAACACGCTTCGTGCGATCTGTTAAATAAGAACGAACACATTTGACAAAGACAGTAAGAAAACCAAGAACAGTCAACTTGTGAATTAAGATTTTTTGATTGATTCAATGGAAAGCTTTACTGAAATCCGTGAAAATGCAATCGACTTGCTTTCCACTTTCAATAGCAAAAATGCAGAAATTATGACACGCTAATAAATTAAATTAAATTAAATTAAATTATCTACAGGTCTGTAGTTAGAAATGTCGCACTTGTTGACCTTCTTGTGCAAGGGAATGATCAAAGAAAGCTTTACTGTTTGGAAAAAGACCACATGTTAAAGATAAACTAAATAAATAACACTAAACAGAAACGATGGACGTAGCACAATGTTTTATAACGGGAAGGAACACCATCCAAACCACTAAAAAATCTATCAGCTATGCTTGAAATATACTTGGAGATAGACTCTTCGTCGAACAACAGGTCTGTAGGTTGAAGAGAACTCAGCGGAAGCTTCGTCAAATGGGTAAAATCGTTATTACAAATATCACAGTGGCTTTTGCAGAAGGCAGTCGTAAAAAGTCAGCAAAGAGATTGGCAGTTGCCAAGGAAACAACACTGCCTATGTTTGCGAGTCGCAACGATGAAGCGTATCCATCACAATTGCGCTTCGAGTTCACAAACTTCCAAAACTATATACGTTCAGTACGTAAGGACGACCTCATTCTATATACGTAATCGTTACATGATTCAGTTAAACACGAAGTGTACTGAGAACACAAATTAAAATAAGTTACGTAATATGGCATCACTCCTTGAGGAACAGAAGCTCCTTAAGATGCTTCAAAGAGCCATTGAACCACGATTGAAAACTGGAAATACTATTTGAACTAACAAGTGGCACACAGTGAGTAAAACAAAGAAATAGTATGTCATAAAACGAGATCACACCCTCATCAACTTCGTGTTCACCCAGAACACTTGTCCAGTTACAAGCGGATTCTTTCATTTTATTAAAATCAGGATTTTTAAAGTTATTACGAGTATTGGAGCATTAGACGATAAAGTAAAATTATCAAAAAACAAAACTATATGTAGACCTGTAAGTAGTTGTTCTAGGAGAGTTCTGGCCCACCCTTTTAGCTTCCAGGATTTCGCCGCAGATGGCGCCACCGTCGCTAGGTGGCTTGAGTCCATACTAAATGTGGGGTTGTGTCTTGACTGTATTGGTTTGTGTCTTGGTTGTTGGGGATACGAGATCACTTTGGGGATACGAGATCACTTTCAGCACTCTCCAGCATAGGGAAATAGCATAGGATTTCGATTTTGTTGCTGGAGTTCACTTATTTTTCATCTCGAGTTTTGGGGATACGAGATCACTCTTAGCACTCTCCAGCATAGGAAAATAGCATAGGTCTTTGATTTTGTTACTGGAGCTCGCTTATTCTTCATCTCGGAGATCGTAGCTCTAAATATTTGTGAAGTGGTGGGAATCTTTATCTTACTGGTTTAGTTTTATCTGGTCTTGGAGGCCACAATTTGACCTTGAGGTGCCCCCGCCTGGGGGTTGGCTGAGAGCTTTAGTGGCAATATCTGATACTATGACTAGAACTGCCTGAAGTGTCTTGGACTGGGCTATGTTACCTGTACCAAGGCCTGGGTAGAATGTGTATTAAGTAATGATGTGAAATACCCTAACCGAATTTATATCGGGGCTGTATACTTGACAGCTTGAGTTTGGTTTTAGTTGTTTACTTTAGTATGAGTGCCTGTGGTATGTTGGGCTGGGCTACTTGGAGGCTGAGGAATCGTTATCTAAGGCGTCGGTGGATATGTGCAGCTGTGTATTTATTTAGATAATAAATGTGAAATTCCCTAAGAAAATGAGTGTAATAAGTATTAATACTAATTCATATTTTTGTTCATGTCAATAGTATTAGTACTAGGGGTAAAATTTTCATTAGAAATCCTCTACGAGCTATGGTTCGAGATATGAGCGATCTTACCTTCTCAGGTGTAATTAATATTACTAGCTGAAAAATATAAACAACAACAACTCTAATCGAAGTTGTGGATTAAAGATTTGATGATCTTAATCTGTAGGTGTCTTTTATATACATTGCGCCATGTGATGATATATCTAAAAATGGATCAGGCAAAGCTGATTGGAATGAATGTTGGTAGATATGTTCACTTAGATAAGTAATGGAAATTAGTAAATGCCTAATTTTGCTCTTCAGATGGAATGCTTCTAATTTGATTCCTTGCATAAACAAATTCGCACAGTCCAGTAAAGTAAACAAATTCGCACTCGAATAATGTAAACAAATTCGCACAGCAGCCGAGTAAAGTAAACAAATTGAGCGATTTATGTTTTTTTAATGTAAGATTCCCAATAACTTTAGATGACAACAACAACTGATATTAATCTGTAGGATATGATGTCTTGGATGAATAGTGGAAGATATAATTGAAAATTTCTTTTGCTGAAAAAAACAACAACAATAACTATAACGTGAGTTGTGGTCTGTAGGTGTCTTTTATATGATCATGTTATGATATTTGATGTGTAAAAATAGATCACGGCTGCTTGGGATGGTACGATACATGAAATCATTAGAAATAATGGAAATTAAAGCATTAGAAAAGGTGGCCAGGCGGCTGGTAATTTGATATCTTGAGTAAACAAATACGTCCGAGTAAAGCAGACAAATTGAGTGATTAATGTCTTTTTTGTATCTAGGAGCTTGTATTGAAAAGTCTTACATTTTATGACGAATTGTTTTTTATTTTCAATAAAATTTCTCAATCAGTCACGCTGTTATGAGATTTGATTGACCCCGATATCATAGTTCACATGAAGCTGATAAGAATATGATAATTTTATCTTCATACTATTGTGGTGATCACATTATTTTCTAACCATTACGTTGAGAGTAGGTTTATTAAATGTTTTTATGAATGAAGATGGTGTTATGATATTAATGTAGTATGATATCTTGTCTTAGATGAGTAATGGAAGTTGTTTGGGAGCTGTGAGTAAGGAATAAAAACCTTATCAGCAAAGGTCGCTTCATATTTATCTTCCGTAGATTGGAAGTAGAGAATGTTTTGTAATTCTATAAGTGTTTATTTTATTATTTTGTTTTAAAAAAATTTACTATTTGATGACAAATTCGTGAAATATTGATTCGGGTAATAAAAAACTAGGAAAGAGAATAATATGACTTTGAATTTAAAGTTTCGGGTTTCTGGCCTAAATTTTAAAATTGTTTTTAAAAAAATATTTCCCTTTCACTGAACTTAAAATCTTGAAATATATTATTATTCACTTTATTTGGAAATTTTCAACGCAAAAGTAAAGCTCTGATTTTTTCCTTATTATACTGTTGAGTTTTGTTAGTAATATTTCTCCAATATTCACTTTATCTTTTACAAAAATAATTGGTTTTCTCCAATATTCACTTTACCTTTTACAAAAAATTGGTTTTCTTTTACCTTCTATTTCTTCATATAAAAAAAAGATATAATTTTTCTTCAAAATTCACTTTCCTTTTTTCTGTCTATTTCTTTTTAAAAAAAATTAATTTTCTCAATATTCACTTTCCTTTTTTCTTTCTATTTCTTTTAAAAAAGATTTTTAATTTTCTTCGATATTTACTTTCCTTTTTTATATAAATTTCACACGAAAAAAAAGATTAATAGAATAAAATCTTATCAACTTACATTAAAATTAACAAATGTATGATTAATATTTGTGAGTTGTATGAATAACGACGACATGTGCTCAAAATTGCGGGCTATTTCGCAACCAATTGGGCGGCTGTTGATATGTATTGTTGAAAAATATGGCGTGTTTATCCTTTATTTCTCCTACTTATCAACTCCGTTTTGCTCCTGGTGTGGATGACTCCGGGGCCTCGTTTCCCAATTTGAAGTTATTGAAATTTCGAAGGATTTTATCCGTTTTTACTTGCCACTAGAGATGAAAGTAATTTCTTAAGAATCGGTTAGTGAGCTGTTGTGATGGTTACACTTGCACTACACAAAATTGTTTTAATTTCGGATTAAATTGTTCAAATTTCACTTGTAAGCAGTTTGGACTTTTCACTTACTTAAAATCCCAACGGTTTCTGCTCGGGGCCAGTTAATAGATTCGACTTAGAAAGTTTTAAAAAAAAATAAATTAAAACAATAAAAATTTTTATTTAAAATTTATTTATTTTATCCGCATTTCACGAAATCTAAAATACAACTGAAGTGCGTAAGCATAATCAAAACAAAACCTTTTACAATTTATTTCCCTAATTACTAAAAACGTTTATTCAACATATCTTGCGTGAGAACGACGATTCCACGTTAATGGACTGCAACGTGCCGCCATTGTATTGCATCGTGAGGATGTAGAATGATCCTCCTATTTTTCTATGGGAAAGTTATGTGATTGCGTGTTAACTTATACACTGAAACGCGAAAATAGCTCAGGAAGTTTTTCGTCAATTTTCGAGAGAACCCAAAGGAAGGAGTTTAAGCCTGTCGATATATGGAGGTATAATAATAGGGTTATCCCAGTGAAGCCCACATAGGGCAAATCGAACGAATCTCTTCTGCGCAGCTTCGATGCAATTTATGTATACAGTATAGAAGGTCTGGTCTGGTCTCCCTTCAGACCGAAATGGCATACTGCAAAATAGGTGTAGTAAATGATCTTCGTTATGAATGGATCATTCAACTCCTTTGACCATCTCTTCACAAACCCTAGAGTAGCATTAGCCCTTTTAATATGATCCTCGAAAGAAAGACGAGTATTAAGGAAGACATCCAAATCTTTGGTTTTGTCAACTCTAGTTAATAAACATCCATCTAAAGTATAACTAAAGTCGAAATGCCTCCTTTTACGAGACGAGACGAGGGACATTGCGGTGTATTTGCTGATTTTCAGAGGAAGACAGTTAATAGCACACCATTTATGAAAGGCGTCTAAGTCCAAGTTTAAAATTCCACACTCGTTTTCATTAGAAACAATACGGAAGATTTTGGCATCGTCAGCAACAACACTGCCTATGTTTGCGAGTCGCAACGATGAAGCGTATCCATCACAATTGCGCTTCGAGTTCACAAACTTCCAAAACTATATACGTTCAGTACATAAGGACGACCTCATTCTATATACGTAATCGTTACATGATTCAGTTAAACACGAAGTGTACTGAGAACACAAATTAAAATAAGTTACGTAATATGGCATCACTCCTTGAGGAACAGAAGCTCCTTAAGATGCTTCAAAGAGCCATTGAACCACGATTGAAAACTGGAAATACTATTTGAACTAACAAGTGGCACACAGTGAGTAAAACAAAGAAATAGTATGTCATAAAACGAGATCACACCCTCATCAACTTCGTGTTCACCCAGAACACTTGTCCAGTTACAAGCGGATTCTTTCATTTTATTATAATCAGGATTTTTAAAGTTATTACGAGTATTGGAGCATTAGACGATAAAGTAAAATTATCAAAAAACAAAACTATATGTAGACCTGTAAGTAGTTGTTCTAGGAGAGTTCTGGCCCACCCTTTTAGCTTCCAGGATTTCGCCGCAGATGGCGCCACCGTCGCTAGGTGGCTTGAGTCCATACTAAATGTGGGGTTGTGTCTTGACTGTATTGGTTTGTGTCTTGGTTGTTGGGGATACGAGATCACTTTGGGGATACGAGATCACTTTCAGCACTCTCCAGCATAGAGAAATAGCATAGGATTTCGATTTTGTTGCTGGAGTTCACTTATTTTTCATCTCGAGTTTTGGGGATACGAGATCACTCTTAGCACTCTCCAGCATAGGAAAATAGCATAGGTCTTTGATTTTGTTACTGGAGCTCGCTTATTCTTCATCTCGGAGATCGTAGCTCTAAATATTTGTGAAGTGGTGGGAATCTTTATCTTACTGGTTTAGTTTTATCTGGTCTTGGAGGCTACAATTTGACCTTGAGGTGCCCCCGCCTGGGGGTTGGCTGAGAGCTTTAGTGGCAATATCTGATACTATGACTAGAACTGCCTGAAGTGTCTTGGACTGGGCTATGTTACCTGTACCAAGCCCTGGGTAGAATGTGTATTAAGTAATGATGTGAAATACCCTAACCGAATTTATATCGGGGCTGTATACTTGACAGCTTGAGTTTGGTTTTAGTTGTTTACTTTAGTATGAGTGCCTGTGGTATGTTGGGCTGGGCTACTTGGAGGCTGAGGAATCGTTATCTAAGGCGTGGGTGGATATGTGCAGCTGTGTATTTATTTAGATAATAAATGTGAAATTCCCTAAGAAAATGAGTGTAATAAGTATTAATACTAATTCATATTTTTGTTCATGTCAATAGTATTAGTACTAGGGGTAAAATTTTCATTAGAAATCCTCTACGAGCTATGGTTCGAGATATGAGCGATCTTACCTTCTCAGGTGTAATTAATATTACTAGCTGAAAAATATAAACAACAACAACTCTAATCGAAGTTGTGGATTAAAGATTTGATGATCTTAATCTGTAGGTGTCTTTTATATACATTGCGCCATGTGATGATATATCTAAAAATGGATCAGGCAAAGCTGATTGGAATGAATGTTGGTAGATATGTTCACTTAGATAAGTAATGGAAATTAGTAAATGCCTAATTTTGCTCTTCAGATGGAATGCTTCTAATTTGATTCCTTGCATAAACAAATTCGCACAGTCCAGTAAAGTAAACAAATTCGCACTCGAATAATGTAAACAAATTCGCACAGCAGCCGAGTAAAGTAAACAAATTGAGCGATTTATGTTTTTTTAATGTAAGATTCCCAATAACTTTAGATGACAACAACAACTGATATTAATCTGTAGGATATGATGTCTTGGATGAATAGTGGAAGTTATAATTGAAAATTTCTTTTGCTGAAAAAAACAACAACAACAACTATAACGTCAGTTGTGGTCTGTAGGTGTCTTTTATATGATCATGTTATGATATTTGATGTGTAAAAATAGATCACGGCTGCTTGGGATGGTACGACACATGAAATCGTTAGAAGTAATGGAATTTAAAGCATTAGAAAAGGTGGCCAGGCGGCAGGTAATTTGATATCTTGAGTAAACAAATACGTCCGAGTAAAGCAGACAAATTGAGCGATTAATGTTTTTTTTGTATGTAGGAGTTTGTATTGAAAAGTCTTACATTTTATGACGAATTGTTTTTTATTTTCAATAAAATTTCTCAATCAGTCACGCTGTTATGAGATTTGATTTACCCCGATATCATAGTTCACATGAAGCTGATAAGAATATGATAATTTTATCTTCATACTATTGTGCTGATCACATTATTTTCTAACCATTACGTTGAGAGTAGGTTTCATTAAATGTTTTTATGAATGAAGATGGTGTTATGATATTCATGTAGTATGATATTTTGTCTTAGATGAGTAATGGAAGTTGTTTGGGAGCTGTGAGTAAGGAATAAAAACCTTATCAGCAAAGGTCGCTTCATATTTATCTGTCTAAAGTATCATCCAAATGGTGTTGTATGAAGGAGGAAAAACTGATAATTCTTCAAGCCCATAGTAAAGACAGTGGTGGAGGATTAGAGTGGGTGCTGTAAGTTGTGGATTAAATTGAAAGTTTTGATGGATGGTTTTATAATATTAATCTAGTAGGATATGAAACTTCAGTGAAGAACGGGGAAGAGGTGAGTGTTATTTGTTTACCTTTAACTCTTAAGGTTTATACTTTTAGCCTCCAACAAGAATGTTTTGTTTCAGTTGACTCGGTGACTAGATAAGAACGTGTTGATTTCATGTACATAATTTCATCTTGTGGTGAGCATATGAAGGTAGCAGAGTTTTTTATAAATCAAGCAGGTATGCTGTTATGAGATTTGATTGACTCCTATATCTAAAAAATTGTTCACATGAAACTGATATACTGTTGAGGCAGGTACACTGTTTATTTACCATTAAGTTGAGAGTGGGTTAAATTAAAAGCTTTGATAGAAGAAAAGAACGCTGTGTTATGATATTAATGTAGTATGATATGTTGTCTGAGGTGAGTAGTGAAAGTTGTATGGGAGCTATGAATAAGCAGTAAAATCCTAATCTCGCTTGATATTAATCGCCTCTAAAGTATCGCCTGAATGGTGGAGTATGAAGGAAGAAATAATTGATAATTATCCAAGTCCATAGTGAAGATCGTAGTAGGGGTTTTAGAGTAGGTACTGTAAGTTATGTATTAAGTTAAAAGTTTGATGGATGGTATGTGGTATTTATCTCCTCGAAATTGTGTTGTACGAATATCAGGACGGTCGAAAGAAATTTGATAATGCTTCAAGTTCAAAAGTGAAGACCTCGATGTTGAGAGTGGGTATTTGGAATGATATAATTCTAGTCGGATATGGAAGTATTATTTATTCATATTTAAATCTTACCATAAAAGTAGGATGGGAGTTGATTAAATTAATAGTTTTAATGAAAGAAGGTTGAGTTATTATATTAATATAGTATAATATGTTGCCTTAGATGAGTACTTGAGAGCTGCGAGTAATATGTGGAATATGTTGTAGATGAGTAGTGTAAGTTGAAAATGTAAGATTCCCAATTTCTTTACTGAAAAACAACAACAACAACTGTAAATAATATATACCAAATCAATTTTACACACAATATTTATCCACATCAAATTCATTATCTATTTTTATATCTTAAGTTATAAACTTTTTTCTCTGTATTTCACATCCACCAGAGCAAATGTCTGTGTTAGGCTATGAGAGTTCGGCAGCAAAATCCCATGATATTTCTTATCGTCTGTCTTGCTCTAACACATTAGGAAGCTTTAATGAACATCTCACTCGGGACTTGGTCATATACTTGCTAGCTCTTGATATATACGAGTATGTTTGTAACACTGATGTGTTGTTGTGTGTTGTTGTGTAGTGTAAAACAAATACTTTCATGAGTGATATGGGGATTGAATCGATGTATGTTATGCACTAGATTGGTGGTATATGTCCTTATTTGATTGAAGCAAAATAGTTTCACGACTACCTTAGCAAGATTTAAATATAGTTGAAATTCATAAAAATGTTGAATCGATGTCAAGAACATGTTAATACTTGTTTTGAGCACGAGCAGTGGAAATCGTTATCATTGCAGCATGTAATGAAATTCAATATCTAAAAATAGACCACATGAAGGTTATTGGGGTGGTAAAAAAAAAACATGAAAGCATTAGGTTGAGAGTGGGCTCAATTTAAGGCTTTGGTGAAAGAAGGCGGTAGTAGATATCAATGTAAGATTATAGGAGAGATTATAGGAGTCATCAGTCAGTTTTGGTGAGCCTCAGCGATAGGTCAAATAAAAAAAAGTCAACCGCGCTAATAAATGAAAGTTTTTCTAGTAAAAAGAGTGGTACAAAACGGCATATGGAGAGCTTTATTGGACAGACTAAATCGCCGAGAGTGTTATTGAAAGCCACCAGTCGAGGTGGAGGAATTTCTCAGTGTGTAAAAAAAAGTGATTTTGTAAAGTAGGACGAAATAAAATCAGTATTCACAAACAAAATTAGAGCTGGAATTATTGTAAATATAAACCATGGTGATTTATTTATACGCCGTATGAAGAATATTATAAACGTCATCTCAATATTAAAGTTAATGCAAAGTTGTGTGCAGATTTTGCTAAGGATATCGGTGACAATGAAGTTATAAAAGATATTAAATATTTACAAGCAAGAACTGCTCCAATCAATGTAGACGATAATTTAAATGAGTGGTATAAAGTTAATACTTTGGATTCAATACCCACTCAGCTGGATGAGTTTCGAGAAAAAGATAGCGGCCGAATATTGGACTCCATTATACATTTAGCATTACATATCAACAAATTTGAACAGCACCGAGGATCTTCGTACATACCTCTACCGAAGAAGATTGCTTTAAAGTAACCTTGCAGGAATGTAAAAAATATTGATAAAGCATGCATCGCTTGGGCCGTGACATCAGCACTATACCCTGGAAATATTAGCTCCTCTAGGACATCATTATATCCACATTATTCGACTGTGCTAAATTTAACTGGAATAACATTACCTATGACGCTTAAACAGATTAAAAAATTTGAAGATCAGAACGATATATCAATAAACGTGTTCATCCTAAAAAAAGAGCGTTCCTTCACCACTGTTCTAGTTAGACCAACGAAACACAAGATGAAGCGACATGTGAATCTATTAATGATACAAAATAACGATGATGATGATGATGATGATGATGATGATGATGATGATGATGATGATGATGATGATGATGATGATGATGATGATGATGATGATGATGATGATGATGATGATGATGATGATGATGATGATGATGATGATGATGATGATGATGATGATGATGATGATGATGATGATGATGATGATGATGATGATGATGATGATGATGATGATGATGATGATGATGATGATGATGATGATGATGATGATGATGATGATGATGATGATGATGATGATGATGATGATGATGATGATGATGATGATGATGATGATGATGATGATGATGATGATGATGATGATGATGATGATGATGATGATGATGATGATGATGATGATGATGATGATGATGATGATGATGATGATGATGATGATGATGATGATGATGATGATGATGATGATGATGATGATGATGATGATGATGATGATGATGATGATGATGATGATGATGATGATGATGATGATGATGATGATGATGATGATGATGATGATGATGATGATGATGATGATGATGATGATGATGATGATGATGATGATGATGATGATGATGATGATGATGATGATGATGATGATGATGATGATGATGATGATGATGATGATGATGATGATGATGATGATGATGATGATGATGATGATGATGATGATGATGATGATGATGATGATGATGATGATGATGATGATGATGATGATGATGATGATGATGATGATGATGATGATGATGATGATGATGATGATGATGATGATGATGATGATGATGATGATGATGATGATGATGATGATGATGATGATGATGATGATGATGATGATGATGATGATGATGATGATGATGATGATGATGATGATGATGATGATGATGATGATGATGATGATGATGATGATGATGATGATGATGATGATGATGATGATGATGATGATGATGATGATGATGATGATGATGATGATGATGATGATGATGATGATGATGATGATGATGATGATGATGATGATGATGATGATGATGATGATGATGATGATGATGATGATGATGATGATGATGATGATGATGATGATGATGATGATGATGATGATGATGATGATGATGATGATGATGATGATGATGATGATGATGATGATGATGATGATGATGATGATGATGATGATGATGATGATGATGATGATGATGATGATGATGATGATGATGATGATGATGATGATGATGATGATGATGATGATGATGATGATGATGATGAAAGTAATAACAGGTTTCATTTCTGCTGGATTAAAAATCTTTCACGGCTTGCATGGAAACAAACTTCAAAACATAAGGCTAGATTGTATATATGCCATAGATGTTTGTTCTATTTTTATTCTGCTAAAGAATTAGCATCACATATTTCTGAATGTGAGAAAGGAAACATTAATATTGAATTAAGGAAGCCCAACCACAAAATTAAATGTTAATAGCACAACGGATACTCTACCATTGAAAAACATTACTTAATTCCATCAGAGCAACAAGGAGCAGCCGCAGAAAACATATGATCTAAGTCTCGTGTATTGTAAATAAAAAAAATGTATTACATATAGTTATAATTCCATTTATTGAAGTAATTTGTTTTAATTGTATTATAGTCCAAGTATTAAGTCTAAGATATACATACATTATTGGAAAATAAAGAATATGTTATAGTTATAGATATTTTGAAATCAGGAAGCCCAACAATAGAATGATACACTAAGAATTAAATGTTAATATTTTTATAATTTATAATAAATCAATAATGATATTTTATATATGTTATTCTTTTTATTCAATTTCCCTACTAAGTCCAGAACTCCAGGAGGTATTCTTTAATAATATTTGCCTACTACAGAGGGCTCTTAATCGGGCGATTGAGGCTTTTACCCAGAATGCTAGGTTGAGCGTGAGCGTGAGAAAATACATTGACATGTGGGCTTCATTTTGGCCTCTGGCCGGAACTACCAGCATGCCTTGGTTTTGCTGTTTTCTTTTATCATCATGGTTTTGCTGTTTTCAAATGCTGCACGTTTTCTTAGCAGGGAAGTTGTAGATATCAGCATCATTCTAATTTCACAACATGACATCACCTTTGCTTGATGTTTTCTCAGCAAATTATTATTATTGGCTCCTGTGGGTGCGTGTATTGAAAAGTCACAGTTGCTCTTTCGAGTGCAAACTCCATTTCTTGAGCGAGGTCCCCTGGTGGCATTTGCTGGTACTACCTATGATGTTCATCTCGGGCTTGGGGATAAGAGATCACTTATAGCACTCACCGGCATAAGGAAATAGCGTAGGATTTCGATATTTCTCGACTAAGGTTACCTAGCGGCATTAGCCGGAACTACTAGCATGCCTTAGTTTTTCTGTTTTCTTTTATTAGCGGGGAAGTGCTAGATATCGGCATGACGTCATCTTGGTTTTGCTGTTTTCAAGTGCAGTTGTAGATATCAGCGTCATTCGAATTTCAAAGCATGATATCATCTTGGCTTGACGTTTTCTTAGCAAATTATTATTACTATTGGCTCCTGGGGGGTGCATGTATTGAAAAGAAACCGCTGCTCTTTCGATTGCAAACACCATTTCTTGAGCAAGGTCCTCTGGTGGCATTTGCCGGTACTACCTATTTTGTTCATCTCGGGCTTGGGAATACGAGATAACTTTGAGCACTCTCCAGCATAGGGAAATAGCATAGGATTTTGATTTTGTTTCCAGAGTTCGCCTATTTTTTCATCTAGATTTTTGGGGATACGAGATCACTTTCAGCACTCTTCAGCATAGGGAAATAGCAAAGGATTTCGATTTTATTTGTAGAGTTCGCTTCTTTTTCATCTCAATGATCGTAGCTCTAAATATTTGTGAAGGAGTGAGAAGATTTATTGGTGGAAGTTGCTGGTTAAGTTTGTTCCGGTCTTGGAGGCTACAATTTTTCCTTCAGGTGCGCTCTCCTGTATGTAGGTACTTGAGGTTGGCTGAGAGATTTAGTGGCAATATCTGATACTATGACTAGGACTGCCTGGGGTGTGTTCGACTGGGCTACGTTACCTGTACCAAGGTATCAGAACTGGATTTAATAAATGAATGAGTCATGTTTTTTCCATAATGTTATTTGATATCACACTTCCTGCAAGCAACCCAATTCCAAGAATTTTACCAATCGAAGCGTTTCACAGGAATTCACATAAAGTAAACAAATTTTAACATTTCTTTTTATTTACATAAGACAATCTTGAAATGCAGTAATATAAACAATCTCATATCAAATCATACTCATTTGCGAATTCGACCACCAGAGTAAAGAAATCAAATTAATTTATCACTAGAAATACCCATTTTGTACAGCTTAACAGCTTTTCAAACAGCTCTGATAACAGGTAAACAGCTTTCCAAACAGCTCTGATAACAGCTTAACAGATTTTCAAACAGCTCTGATAACAGCGGTTAATCCCGCTAGAGTGCAGTCTAGACTCAATGGTGCATCCAACACATAAACCAGTACAGTCAAGACACACCAGAGCATGCTGGTAGTGCATGCTGGTAGTATCGGCTAATGCCGTTAGGGCGCAGTTGCTGCATAGTACTGAAAGTGATCTCGTATCCCCAAAACTCGAGATGAAAAACTTAATGTCAACTTAGAGGCTACGAGTCCGAGATGAAAAATAAGCGAACTCCAGAAAAAACTTGAAATCCTATGCTATTTCCCTATGCTGGAGAGTGCTGAAAGTGATCTTGTATCCCCAAAGTGATCTCGTATCCCCAACATCCAGGACACAAACCAATACAACCAAAACACAGCTGGTAGTACCGGCTAATGCCGCTAGAACGCAGTCATGACCAAATGACACATCCTGGTAGTACCGGTTAATCCCGCTAGGGCGCAGTCGAGACTCAATTGTGCACCCAAGACACAATGGTGCATCCAAGACACAATGGTACACCCAAGACACAAACCAATACAGCCATGACACAAACCTACATTTAGCATGGACTCAAACCACCTAGCGACAATGGCGCCATATGTGGCGGCATCCTGGAAGCTAAAACGGTGGGCCAGATCTCTCCTAGAACAACTACTGCTGGATGATGAGAGTTTTCAGGAACCATAGGAGTTAAACAACGCTTGACGAGAGTTCCATTGGGATCGGAAGAAAATAACAGGTCAAAAGATCTTCTAGAGTCATTAATCACGCCGCTCGACTGCTTTAGGCCTGAAGATATTTCTTCATTATTATGTTATCAATAAAAGTAATGGCATGTTGAGTAGCGCCCGAAAAAGAAGGCAGCCAGCCCTCATCTTCCTGAGAGTGTAGCAAGTCAACAGTGGGCAAATTAAAATCACCAGAAAGCAGCAACTCACCTGCAGGCAGCAAAACTTCAGTAAGCCTATCCATACAAGAAGCCAGGAAGTCAAATATCTCAGCTGATGTGCATGGAGGGATATAAACTTTAGCAATATATACGTGTTTGTGTGAAAGCCTGAGAGCCACACATATAAACTCCAGATCGCCAGACTTAATAAAGTCGATTAACATGCATGGAAGGTCCCAACGAACGGCGCAAAGCACCTCCAACAGGAATATCCAGAGATAGGTGGCGGTCACGGCGAAACAATAAGGACTTGGGACCAAAAAGCTCTTCATCTGCAATCTTTCCACAAAGCCAAGTCTCGGTCAAGCAGAACACGTCGTAAGAGGAATTCGTCGAACTTATAAAAAGCCGAGGCGTCTTTGAGCGAAGACCAGTTACATTGGCATAGTAGACGGAGATTTCGCTAACAAGTTTTTTACCACAATCGAAGATCCAGAAGGTCCAGTAATTCCCATAACTATCTGAAATTACTAACTACTTCGAAATAATAAAATAAGTGCATGACGCATACCCTGCATGTTGTCAGGAGCTGGTCAGTATACAATATTCAAAATGTGAATATTCAAGTGTTGGTGCTCACACAGTCCCTGCTAGCATGGAAAGCGCCATGAAGTTCAGTGGACTGAATGTGGTTGCTCTTGCTGCCATGTATTCTTTTTGGGAGGACTGCTTCCTGTAGTGGCAATAGGTCTCACTTCGCTTGAGTAGTTGTTAAAGTCACGTTATTGTTTTTTTTTTTTTTTGATAAAAGTAACACTAGGAATAAATTTGCAAAAATTTTGGTTCTTAACTGAATAACATTAGCGGAATAAACTTAAGTTTTGAGATCGCGCAGGTCTGGTTATATTTTCTTTTTTTATATTGATAAGTTTCGTGGTACCTTCTATGTGTGAAAAGCCACGTGGCGCCCATAAACCTCAACTTTCCCGCAGATTTGTTCAGGTACTGAAACCACACCTTCCTCCATTTAAGCTACCATCATGTACGCTTCAAGGGCAGCGTAACAGACTTTGGCACAAAATGGTTGGCAGAAGTTCACGGTATGACATAATTTCGTCAGAAATTAGCTTATTTATTTTTAAAATATCAAACAGCAGCCAAACATAATGTGTCCCACTTGAATTTGCCAAAAACACACTTCAAAGGACGAAGGCTGCAAATGAGGAGAATCCAATCATTCTGTCGGGATATTTGTCGTTAAAAAGTTGATAAGCCTTTGTGGGATTGACCTGCAATAATCTAGATTATTTTTTTACCTTAACATTTGCAGTACAAACTATTTCATAAACTCGGTTTCTCGGTCAAACACGACGTATTTCAACATCTTCATAAAACTCGGTCAGAAGACTTTTGGCTTCTTCCATGAGAAACTAACTACCAATTTTTGGATTTGGTGAAGACATGATACCTTTTTCAATTTGCAAACTCTGTTTGATAGCTTGCATAAAATACAAAGTAGGCTATGTTACATTCGTCGTATGCTGTAGCAACTAACCTTTTTGTTTTTTATCTTTTGTCTTATCAGAAGTACAACAACTTTGGTTCTTTTTTCTTGAAGCCGTTGTATATGATTCTCAAGTTATTAATCTAGCAGAGGAAAATAAAGTTATGATTTTCAGCATTTGTCTTCGTTGTCATTCTCAACATTTGGTTCTTTTGAAGCCGGATTACCGGGAAAATTGAGAATGAAATCGTGATTGCCAAGTGAGTCTTTTTGCTACAGCGTCAGTCATCATAATATCGCGTCTTTGTAAATTAATTTACTCGAGACTCTGTCGGTGCATTGGGAGTATTCATTCTCCAACACCTCTAAGTTGGACCACATCTAATGCGGTACTTCATTTACGGTTTTTCTCGAATCATGACGGAAGAACTTAATTTGAGTATAGCATATCAGTTGGAACATTTAAAGAACCAAGCATACCTCAATGCCTCATCAGTGCCAAATGATTCCGATGGCGACAACGTGCATGAAGTCCTCGATCTGTAACGGACATCGAGGACGATGATAATGATGTTGACATTGACCTTGGTAACCTCATGACGAAGACGACGACGAACAAGGATAACTTTAAAAACGCTATTTGGTATTTGGTGTTAATAATAAATAAATAGAGAATAAAATTCTTGGTCCCGCGTTCATCATAACTTCGCTATACTATACGCCCCCCCCCCTCTGAAGACCACTGAAAACAATTGCATACACATACATTTAAAGAAATAATTATAACTCACAATTGGAGAAATGTAGCGAAATTACACCACGGCGAACAAGTCATTCTGCATTGTTGTAGTGAGTGTTATTACATTTAAAGCAAGAGACTAATTTTTTAAATAAGGTTTTTTTATTATTTCATAAAATTCAACGGTTTTTTATAGAATACTTAGCTCAAACGTTAAATGAAAAACATATTGGGAAAGTCCCAATCAGTATCCTAGAGGATTTGATTGGTCGGTCTGTTTTGCTTCAAGGGATGTTGATGAATGCATAGTTGAATTTAGTACAATTTCAAGTCTTGGCATGAGTGAATACATTCGGTAGTTACACAGCAGATCTTAACAATAGCAAAATCGTTTTTGGTTTAACGATAAGTACAACTGTCTGATTTTCGCACCTATCAATTGCATCCATGTCCAGAACTAAAACACTATCCAAAGAGAAAAATTTGTTTTTGACCAGAATGCTAGAATATTGGCAAGACGCAAAGGCAGCAAAGGTTTCTCGTCGCAGGCCAAAACTATCAGGAGCAACTTCAGCAGTTCCTCTCTTCTTTTACTACTTTACAATGAACTGATTGTTGTCTCCATGAATAAAACTTATATTTAGACTATTAGATTCACTCAAATTCTCCTTTTCCACCGACTTTACATCTCCCTTATAGATGTGTGGAAGAGCCAATGCATATCCATACGAGAGGTATGTTCAAGGTCTTTAAGGTCAACATTAAGGTCCTGATATTTTCAAGCCCCCGTTAAATAAAGCCTGTGCTTCATTCTTAGCTAAAGCTCTGCGAAAGCTTTTCTACGTGTCTTATTCAACAGGAAAATTTCCAATTACTTGGAAACTACCTCACGTTCAGCACATTCCCTCAAATTATCGACCAATTACAATCACTTCGATTCTTTGAAAGGTTTTTGAATGTACCATTAACTCCAAATTAATGAAGTGTCTAGAGACTAATCATACCCACAACGATCGCCAATATAGCTTTTCTTTTTCTGATTTTTCATATGGAACGTGGAAGATTTAGTCTTCTAAATTTTGGTGAGTCCAAAATAGTTGCCCTAGATATTTCAAAGGCCTTTTCATAGTGTCTGGAGTTCAGCCCTTTTAGCCAAACGTAAAGCACTTGGACTCTCTCGTCCTCTTCTATTATGAATATAAAGTGTTTTATCTTGTCGCTTAATAAGGATTATATTAGATGGCGTTACCTTTCAATCTCAGCCAATAAATGCCGGTGTGCCTGAGGGCTCTGATATCTCTCCATCTATCTTCCCAATTTTCATTAATGATCTGCTTTCTCTTACATTCAATCCCATCCATTGTTTTGCTGATGACAGTACCCTTGGTTTCGGTTACTCCCTTGACACCCTTGGGGACTACATAGGAAATGTCACATCTGTCAAACTAGGTTGCATGATAAGATTCTTGAATAACAACCATGATAATATCCTCGCTTGGAGCAAACCGAATCGAATCGAATTCAATATATCTAAGTTCCAAAGCTATCCCATATCTTTAACATAAGATCCTAATTTTTCCATTTCCGTTTCTTTTGGTGGAGCACTGCTTGACGATATACCGTCTTTATGAATTCTTGATATTAATGTTTCCAGTAAGTCAAGCTGAACAGATCACAACTTCTCTGTTGCCAAATAAGCAACAAAATATCTTGGATTTCTGAAAAGGTGTAAGAAATATTTCAGCCCATCGATCCTAGCGCTCCTCTACAAGTCCTACAGCAGACGTAGAATGGAATACAATTTCCATATGTAGGCCGGGGCTGGTAGCAGAGTGTTGGCTTCGAAGGAATTTGGCAAAAAGAGAGCCTTCAGCTCATTGGCCATGTAGACAAAAACTTGTCATATGGACTTATACGGGCACCGCCGCAATGTTGGTTGCCTTTCGCTCCTATATTGCGACATTCATGATCAATGTTCTGCTGAAATACTCGCACTCCAAACCGCGCACATCCTTTTATCCTTCAAAATACTTTCAGTCGTGTGCGAACTAGGAGCAGTAATCAATCTTCTGTCTTTCTTCCGGCATGCAATCTGCGAAAGTTTAAGGGTGACATACATCAGCACCTTCACCACTCTTCTCACGTTCCCTAATTCCTTTCTTTATCACCTTCTGGCCATGTTATCTCTGTTATTCTGGCCATGGGATATCTCCTGAGCGTGGCTTAATAATATAAAAAACAAAAGGAGTTACACTTTCTTAACTTTCCGACGAAGTTATATACGTACTAGGTTTGTATTGCATCTATTCTGTGACTGCTATTTTAAATATATGTAAATTTTTAATTCTGTATTTTAGAAGGATACAATTTATGATGATTCGTGAATTTGAATAAAGTACGTTTCCTCAGTTTTATTGACTAAAACGGATGATTGAAAAGTTTTACACTTTCACCCAAACCAAAACAAAATGAATAATCTAACACCCCCTTTGACTTTTCGGAGTGGCAGTGAACCTTGAGTGGTAGCCACTTGCTAATCTGTTCGTGTCGTATCTGTTGTATACTACAACCAATTGGTTTTAAATGATAAATTTTGTGTATTTGACATATGCGAGTGGTGCCGAGTGTCTTCAAACTTTTGTTCAGTTTTCAGCATATACCATTTTTAAACCATAGTTGCCCCCCTCCCTTCAGCGGAATCCTGAATCCGCCACTGGCGCTTGCTCTCTCCGCGCTTTACCTCGAAAACTGTTGCAGATATAAAAAATGCTTGACATGGAAATTGTAGGTAATTTTATAATATACAAGTTTCATAATGATCTTGAATGACGTGTTTTACATAGAATACTAGATAATTGGAAAAACCGATTTTCTGGATCTTTGACCTTGAATATCTGATGACTTCCTTCGTTATATGAAAAGTAAAAAAAAACGCAATCATAACTGGAACAACTCGAGCCAGATCAGTTGGAATTCGCCATCAGTGAACAATTCGAAGAAGAATATGTAGTCTTAGAATGACTTATTCTTATACTAAGCAGAAGTCAAACAAAATTATTGCTGACAACTGTGCTTTGAATACAAGTGGCTGTTCAACACAGGCTACAGGTACAACGCAGTTAGTAGCTGTTAAATTAACGGGCATTAAATTGCCTTTCTTTGGTGGTAAACCGAATGATAATAACAACACCATTCTTTCTAATTCGTCCAAATATCATTACCAGCTCGCTTGTCTATCAGGAGGAAAGGCTCATCATTTTATAGCAAGGTTATCCATAAGCGATGAGAATTATGAGAGCGCGTAAAAGGCTCCTGCCAAAGAGTACAACAATGAAATTGGGATAATTAAAAAACATATGCGAAATATTTATGTACTTCCCAACGTGCAAGCAAATTCAATAACCTTGTTACAAGCCTTTATATACAACTTTTGAAGAACTTTCTAGCACTCACTGCGCTTAATATACCCACTGAATATTGGGACCAGCACATGAAAGGAAATAGAAGGTTGCTACAATCCCAGCCTGGATTAGCAATAAACGGTATAAGTGAACAACCATTTTTATTAAATTTTCAGTGACAACAAATGCGGCTTCCAGAGCTGTTCTTCTAATTCGACAATAATTTCGCCGTCATTCCTAAAATTACCGGTAAACTGCCTCTTTATGAAGTAAACATGGACAAGTTTTATATGTGCAATGAGCTCAGTGGGAAGCTATACGATCCATTGTTTTTCCATCCAGATAACATCGACATCTTAATAGGTGCAGAGCTATATATTGAAATTATGTACGGCAACAACTAAAATCACCCAACAATTTTCCAGATCTAACAGATACTGCCTTTGGTTACATTATAATGGGCAAAACCCCTGCCATTATCGATACTGAAGTTCCTTCAATACGTTTCTTTGTACGATCGAAGATTTTAATAACCAAATTAAAAAAAATGAGAACTTGAATCGTTCAGTTAAGCTAATCGCTGGTCCACGGAGGAGCGAGAGTGTGAAAATCATTTTGTTCGCAGAACTGTACACTCAAAGGAAACACGATATGTAGTATCGTTACCTTTGCACCTACATTACAACACTCTTAGTGACTCAAAGCAAAATGCTCTACGACAGTTGTATAATACTGAAAGGACCTTGTCTACGAAACCAATTCTCAAGCAGCGATATCACGATTTTATGCTTGAATACAATCAGCTCGGACATATGCAACTTGTGAAAGATGACAACCAATCATCAAAGTGATCACCCTCCTATTACATGCCGCATCATGGAGCTCAAAAGCCCTCGTCAACTACGGCAAAACTTTGTGTTGTGTATAATGCATCAACAAAGTCTTCCTGTGGTGTCGGCCCAACAGTGCAAGAAGATCTCCTTTCTATTCTCATGCATTTTAGAGTACATACACACAGGTTAGAGAAGCCTACATTGCTAAAATTTATCATCAGGTATTAATCCGTGAAGAAGAGCCACCATTGCATAGAATATTATGGGGTCTTGATAGTTCTCAGATAGTTCAACCATAGAGTTGCGCACTGGGACCTACGGAACAGCCAGTTCATCTTTTCTAGCGACTTGTGCTTTAGATTATTTTTATTTTGACGTAGTCCACATTTCGAAAGAGGCATCATCGATCCTCTTGAAATTTGTGTACCAGTTACGTTCCTAGCAAAGGTTTCATACAGACAATATGGCCGCACCCTGCGATTGGATGGGGCGACATTTTGCCTCCTGCTTTGAATGATCAATGGAACAGATTTACTCATGAGTTATCCATACTTTCAGATCTTACAATCGCCAGATGTGTCATTTCAGTTCCAGCTCTAAATTTACGCGAAGTACAACTTCATTGCTATGGAGATGTTTCAGAGAATCGTTTCTATATAATGTATGGTCCACAGATAATAATGGAAAGCATTTCGTACGTTTATTGTGCGGTAAGTCAAGAGTAGCACCTTTACGAAATTCGACTATTCTCAGACTTGAACTTCGCGCTTCACTTCTTTTAGCTCAACTAGCAGATAAATTCATTTCGTTTTTAAAGATCTAGTTTAATCGTCAGTCCGAGTCACACTTTCGTAGCGAATAGTCGTTTGTGGTGTTTTACTAGAAGCTAGTGTAAAAAATTTGATAAACAGTTAACAGTTTAACAATCATAAAGCGAAATCGGGCTATCAGCCTGGATGTCAATGAATCTGGTGAGTCTGCAAATGGAAACTATAAGAGACGTCATTTATTCCATTGTGTTAACAGCATGAGTGGAAAATCATCAAGTACATCTCGCAAAATAAAAATTATTTTGGACCGCTACAAGTGCTGGTCGATGACGATGCTGGGAATCCAGGCAATGGAAAAAGAGCTGGTGCCAGTAATAATGCAACGGGTATTTTCAAGCCTCCACCTAAAGTGCAGGAATGATAGTATTCATAATATCATGAAATCAAACAATATAGAAGACTACTGCGTTAAACGAATGTTCGGAATGAAAATTCTTTCTAATTCTATGGAAATTTATCATCAGATTACAAAGATGCTCAACGATTTAGAGCGTGAATATTACACACACAGTCTGAAGGCACAATTACCATTTAAAGTTACTGTATTTTGGTTGGAAGCGACTGGCACTGAGGTTTTGAAATCACATTTTTTTTTCTGAATGCGTTATATGTAGAGATTAAGACAAATTTGAGTAAGGCAACTCTCTTTATAATTTATATAGAACGGGGTACAATAAAATTAAAAGACCTAAGGGAAAAATTTGGTTTTATAAACAGAACAATTGTGAGATGGTACTTTTATCGATAACTTCCAAAGAAAATAATGCAATGTTACAATTGTCAAATTTATGGACATGCGCTAAACTTTGTAAAATTAAATGCTTCTGTGCTTTCTGCTCTGGCCATCAGCTCACCTCTGAGTGCAACTCACACGGAGCTCTGAAATATGCAAACTGGGAGAGCACAAATCAACCGACCCAAATTGCCCCAGCCGTGCTAATTATACTGACTTTCGGGATAAAAAATCTCAAAAAACGCCAAGAAATGTACCCATAAACCGAATCTATGCCTAGCATCGTGACAATTTTCCACCATTAACCACAAAGAATCATCAAGCCGCTAGCGGAAATCCTTACTGTCTTCGTTGAGATTTGGAAATGATACTAAGTTCAACGTGAATCATGCAAACAATAACGCAATCATGCAACAATAACTGACAAACGAAAAACTTAAAAATTGCAAGGATAAATAAATATATACAATTTAATTTAGTCACCCAGTTAGCTCTAAAATATTTAATTAATGGTCTATAGTAATCTTAAGATAATCACTTGGAATTCCAGACGCATTAGAAATAAGTCAACTGAACTTTTAAATTCTATGCTCCAAAAAAATGTGGATATGATTAGAGAAACTGGCTTAAATTATAACATAACATTTTGAAATCCTAATTATTATTGTTTCAGGTTACATAGAGAAAATGCTAGAGATGGAGAAGTGGCACTAGTTATAAACAAAGAATTAAATCCACACCCCTTACCAATGGTTAGAACCAGTGTAACTGAAGCCATAGAAGTTGAATTAAAAATGATCAATGGCATTTCTATGAAACTTGATTGTATTTATTTTCTATGGGGTAGATGCAATACGAGAATTAAAAATTCTTAGATCAGACTTAATGAAATTGATTCAAATGCAAAGAAACTAAATTATAGGTGGTGACTTTAACTGTGGGCATCCGTCATGGGGTTATGTACGCGCAAATGGTTGAGGTAATGTCCTGCATGAATTAAGCCTAAACTATCCTTTTACACTACTACAACCAACTGATCCTACCTACATTCCAACCTGTTCAAGGTCAAATCCCTCAACTCTCGATCTTTTTCTGACAAACGTACCTGATCTAGTTTCACAACCGCTTGCATTAACTGACTTATCCTCTGACCATCTCCCTGTTTTTACTGACTTATCGTCAAACTTTCATTCTATAAATCGTGAAAAATTAAACTACAAACGTACAATCTAGGTCCACTACCAAAGTTTAATTAAACGGAAACTAAACAATCTAAATAGTTTATCACTTTCTCATATACAAGACCACTTCGAAGTCGGTGAACATGACATCAACCCTTACTAATATCACTACTCCTCGGCTTAGTATGCGAACAAGACAGGTAGCTCTACCACACTACATAGTAGATCTAATCTCTAAAAGAAACATGGCTAGGAGGAATTAGTTACATTATAGATTACCATCCTTTAAGACTTAGCTAAAATTATTAAATCACATTAAAGTCTCTTAAAATCTCAGTACTGTGAAACCAGAAATGGAGCTCACTATTGCAAAATATGGAAAAATGTTTAAAACCTTTTTGGAACATAGCTAAAATTATTAAAAATAAACGGAATTCTATACCTATTCTCAGAAATCATAGTAGCACCTATATTACCAGCAGTGATAAAGCAGAAATTCTTTCCCAAAAATTTGCTGCAAACTTTTCCATCTCCGTAGATCTCAGTGATACTACGACAGCAAAATTGGTCCAAGCAGCAAAGCAACAATTAAGTTCCGCACACATCGAGTTCGATGACTCCTCAGACATAAAGGAATTCAAAGCATACTCAAATATCTTCATGCAAAGAAAGCTCCTGCGCATGATAGTATATGCAATCCTGGTTAAAGGCTCTTTCCAGAGTTTGGGTAGTATATTTAACGTTTATAATAAATTATTACCTAATGCTCCAGTACTTCCCATCAGCGTGGAAGTTAACTAAAGTCATTCCATTGCTAAGCCCGGGAAAGCTACCTGATGATCCTCCTAACTACCGTCCTATTAGCCCATCTGTCAAAAATCTTAGAAAAGGTCATCAAGAGAAAAGTTTTAAGCTTTATTAATAATAATATCATCCTACCTGATCACCAATTTGGATTCAGAACAATACAACCGCTTGCGAGAATCTTCCAACATGTAAAAACCAATTTCAACCTAAAAAAATGTACAGGACTTGTATTGACTCGGTATAGCACGATGCACTAATTTATAACATGTCAAACCTTCGTTTCCCCTTTCATCACGTGGCACTTGTCCGTTCTAGTTCCAATGCGGACCCAACAAAAATTCAATATAATCTGCAACAGGAATTTTATTCAGCTGCAAATTATTTCCACAAATGGAAAATAAAAATAAATTCCAAAAAAATTCAGCAAAATTGCATACCTTCAAAGCGCCAATCTCACAGTAAACGGCATTGATGTTCTATGGACTGACCACGTCAACCCTTGACACGAAGCTTATTTACGCCAATCACATAACAGCAATTCTATACACAGTAAAAATATTAATCAAATTATTGTATCCCTTTATAAGCCGTAAGTCAACCCTGAATCTGGAAAATAAAATTATCATTTTCAAGGTTATCTTTCAACCTGAAATGTTTTTCGGGACCCAGGTTTGGTCCTCTGGTGTACGATCTCACATTAAAAAACTTCAAATATCCCAGAACAAAGTTTTGAAAATGATTCTTAATTTACAGTTCTAATTCCCCACCTCTGAGTTACATTAAATATCTGCTGTAGAATTGGTAAGCGTTAAACTAAGTGAAATAGCTAATATTTTTTTTTTGAAAGGTGTAGCTACGCCGATAATATCCTTATAAGACTTTTGTCTAGCAAGTTAGTATAGTTTAGGTTAAGTTAGTAGTTTATTATCTTAGGATAATTTGTTCAATGGGGTTTTGGCAATGTTTTTCCTCTAATAAATCTCGTTATAAGTTATATCCCCGTTAGTTTCTACTAATTATAAAAATTATTCTAGTTGAATGAATGAAATGTTTTAGCACTATATAAAAATTTCTGTCATTTGTAAACAAAATGTAAGAAATGGTCAAACTGATGTTGCGAATATAAATCTTGATGCTGATCAATTGATGTTATCATAGAACAAAACAACCAATTGATCAGCATTTTCTCATTGAGTCTTTGCTTTGCGAGATACTAAGTAAGACCTTGCACAATAAATACAATGCATCCAGGTCTTGCTTAAGTGTGCCAACGGTAGCCCCATTAAAAGTTGCAGTGTATCGCATTTCATAACAAACTGGAAATTATTTGGTTTGTTATCAAAGCGCGTATGCTAAACATCAAGTGGCTACCTGCTTAAAAATGTTCTAATATGACGCAACATAGCAATGGCCCAGATATGGAACGAATGAGTGAGGTGACATGGTGACTGGCCGGAGTAAGCTCTGTGAGTTCTTTCTAATATTGCTAAGAGTCAAGTTACGAAGACTCTCGTTCGTGCGCCTTTAGGTGAAAGATACGCGATCGAAGGGAAGAAGTTTTTTTTAAATAAACATTTTTTAAATTAAAGAAGTTTTTTATGTGGTGAACTTCCCTAACCGAACGAAATACAACATTTGGCGCAGCCGGTAGTGTTTGAATAGTGTGGGCAAGATATTCTATACCCTCAAACCTGAAATTGAGTCTGATTGCGGGGCGCTATTCGGCCTACAAAATAATATAAAAACAAAAACAAAAAAAGTAGGAAAGTGAAAAAAATATATATATATATAAAATAAAAAGAGGGAAAGAAGAAAAGTGAAAAAACAGAGAAATCTGTTTAAGAAAAGAAAGTGTGTAAAAATGTGCAAGTGCAAGTACCTGACAACTCGAAGCTGAAACTGAAGCAGTACAAACGTTAAAATTTTTGAAGCAATATATCTCCCAAGTAATTATAAAAAAAAATAAATAAAAATTGTAAGATTTTTATATAACTTTTTTTTTAATATATATATATATGTATATACCTAAGCCGCACGACGACAAAAGTACCATTGACTCAAGTTTTGCTTTTTATGATTGTTTTTATTTTATTTGCTTTCATTTTTATCTCTTACTCCCATTAGCTCTTTGCGGATATACGTATATCCAGATTTGATAGGGATATATTGAATATTTTGTTTTGATTTGGCTACAATAATAGTTACAAAAAAAAAAAATACAAACATTTGGCTGGTATGGAATACTACTCAATTATACCAAAAGGTGTAAGTGTTAAAGGGTAAGGTGATTAATGACCTTCAACAAATTATAAAATATCTCTGCAACATGAAGCACGAATGAAAATATAAATATCCGGAAGATTTTTCTTATAGTATGAAATAATTATTTATGACTTTTTTAACACTGTCACAGCGCAATAGCATAATTAAAATTTTGTTTAAAAAGAAACCAATTAGTTTTGGTGATGATACAAAAAGTGACAAGTAAATCAAAATTTTGAGCTAACAAATCTAATACGATTCTAATAACTGTCGGTGCCGAGAAGACTTATAACCGTCTGCTTTTTATAATAAATTCATTTAAGCCGAATTTTCGGAATTTTTCTACAATAAAAAAAAAGGGGGAAACAAAGTGGGATAAACTAGATTTCTAGTACGGATCTCGAATTTCGCATGATCTTAAGTGAGGTGGCTTGTATGGTAGAGGTGATTTATACTCTTTGTCCAAGGCTGTGTGTCCACAGAAATTTTTTTTAATAACAAATGTAAATGTGAATGTTAAAAGATATTTTTGGTGCATTTGAAGAGCTTAAATTGCGAAAAACTGAGAATCCATATTTAGGCTGACCCCATGATTTCATGCAGTGAATGAAGCAGTCAATCTCCCAAAATCTTTTCCTAATTAAATACAATCTTCTTATTCTTCTATATTTATTATTATTTTAATTCATCAGTCATAAATGATATTATTTGTAAAGAATTGCTACTACTAACGAAGACCACTAAGCCTAGCGTTACAAAACGGGCAATTGTATATCATATGGGCATTTTTGTAAAGAAAATTCAAAAACGAATAAAACTTGAAGATGCGGTAATTAGGACTTTGCGAATTGTTGCTGATCCGAGTAGAAGGTCTGTTGCACTATGTAATTGTTGTGATATTGAAATTATGACTAACATGAGATATTAATGAGAAAATTGTCATTTCAAATTTCCGAAAATCTTAAGCGTAAGATTGTCTACTACGTCAACATTTAACTGATTCTATTTTATGTTTTATTTTTATTTCGTTAGCTTGTCAGGGCTTTAGTTTCATATAAGGGAACATATCCCCTCAGATTCGGCCGAATATTGCTGTATACACACATATGAACGATTCAAGATCAAATGCTAGATTTTCTTGTAGTGCTGTTACAATTAAGAATAAACAGTTGAATGAATAAAGGTGGAATAGAATTCAAAAATTGAACCATCTTAACTAATGTCACAGACAACGGATAATCCGACAGCAAATTCAACACCAAAATCGCCTGCCAAACCTGCATAACCATTTTACGTGTTGAGTAAAGCTCAAAAGAGATTTTGGAAAAAAATTAATTCTTTTTCCTTTGAGAACACAAGCCCAAATTTAAGTGCAGATAGCACTGACCCCAGTACAAGCAGCAACCCGACAGAGAGCGGGGAAGCATCTATGCTAAGGTCAGGAAAAGAATTCAGACGTCGATCAAAATCTTGTCCGCGATTATTACAAGAAGACAATATGGCAACCGTACAAGTTGACATAGCAAAAGTTATCCAACTGATTTTCAATAGTATTCCCATTTTAACGGGTGACATAGGAATAAACCTAGAGTCAGAAGTAAGCATATTTATAAACTGTTGTAAACATGTAATAAATTGCTTATCTGTCGGAGAAATTCCGATTTTTTTAACCCTCCTTCCCACACGCTTTAGAGGTAGAGCAGCCACCTCGTTAGAGGGGACACAATTTAAAAATTTCAGCGAATTAGAGACCAAAATTCATAGCAAACTGGTTAACACAAAGAGCTATGTGACCTTGGTAAATGAACTCCGTGTGCTATACCAGATGCCTGGAGAGACGTTGACAGATTTTGCACACAGAGTGAAAGTTTTATATAAAAATTGTGTCTCAAAAATTTCTGAGCGTCATAAAGGTGATGCTGCTAAAGCAGTAGGAACCGAGCTTATGGAAACGGCCATATATGTGCTTAAAACCGGGATAATCAATCCTAATCACAAAATCCATCTTATGCAAGATACAAGTCAGGAGCTGTCTGTCGTAATCGAGATGGCGGAAAAACTTGAGGAGATAGAAAGGCAAGCAATGTCGATGTACCATAACCATTTGGAAGTTCAATTAATGAACCCATCAATGGGAAACGGATATCCAGTTGCGAATAATTTAATGGGGATCCAACAAAATCCAAATTATTACCAAGTAACTCCTCAGGAGAATAATTCTTACAGTGGAAGAAGATATTTGGCACATAACCGTCAAGAAAACGACAGGCGGAAGCCGCCTCCCATAAAATGTAGTTTCTGTAATAATGCAAAAAAGCAGGGTTCTGCAATAACTGTCAAAGTTATGGACGTGTCGCCCAGAATTGCAGAAAGAGAACCACTAACCAAAAACCTCAGATAAATTTGTTACAAACTAATGGAAGGCCAGTCTCGCATGAAGCATTTTTTACAAGGCCACTCCAACGATGTGAATTTTGTCAAAGAAAGGGACATACTATGACCAACTGTCGAGCTAAGCAAGAGTGGGACAGCAAGAAACCACAAAGTGCTCAAAGAACAAACAATTACTCGGAAAACTAGATGTAGGCTTGCGACGACACCGCGGAAGCCTGGAGAGCAGTTAAGAGTTAAATTACCGTTGGATATAGCAGCTACTTCCACGGTCGAGCTCTTAGTCGACACGGGAGGTGACTTTCGTTTAATAAAAAAGTCGGCATTACAAAATAATATTAAGATTAATCAAGGTAATAAAACAAACCTTAACGGCGCTTTTGAAGAAGGTCAAACAGTAGGAACATGCAAGGGGAATTTTCTACTTAAAACCCCACAAGCATGTGAATTTCATGTAGTAAGAGACAACGAGAATGTACCTTGCGATGGCATACTAGACTACAATTTCTTGTCAAAAGCATGTAATATTAAGGGTCCACAGATAACTATACCAGAAAACTCTCACATTGAAAAGAAGGGGTTGAACATAGAAAAAAGTCCCTTCGAAATGTTGAAAAACAGAAAGTCAGTCCATTTTCCAAAATGGGAACTTGGTAGGCTGGAATCTGAAAGTTGCTATAATCGAAGCGATAAAAGGCAACGCCAACTGAATGGAGTAGAAAATGGGAAGATTCAGAGAAAAACCCACATTCCTGCCCGCTCAGAAAAAATTGTGAGAATTCCAGTGGAAAGTAATGGTGAATTTGTTTGCATGTCAAAGGAGATAAGACCTGGTATATTTGTAGTAAACTGTTTATGAAAGGCAGTAAAAAAGGAAATTACAACTATAATACTTAATTCCAGTAACAATGATGAAACGCTAGACCATGTTGAATTAGAATTACAGCCGATTGAAGATTATCACATTACAAATTTGAATGAAATCAATAATACATCTAAGGTTAAATCAAATGTAGGAAGTAAGAACTGCCGACACGAATAGGCGGAACAAGATACTGGATAAGGAAATCTTGTTGGATGAAAGTCTCAATAAAGAGGAACAGAAGGCATTACTGGGGTTATGTCATGAGTATAATGACATTTTTTTATTATCAGAAGATAAGCTATCATATACAAATTCTGTAAAGCTTGAAATACATACTAAGCAAGATCATGCGCCAGTAAATCAGAAAATGTATAGGTTACCTGAGAGACAGAGATATGTTACCCAGGAGCAAGTGGAGGAAATTCTTAAAAAATAATATTATTACACCAAGTATCAGTCCGTGGAACTCACCTCTTCTAGTAGTACCTAAACAGGATAGTCCGAATGGAGAAAAACAGTGGCGAGTCGATGTTGACTTCCGAAAATTAAATGATATTACTATAGGTGATGCCTTTCCCTTACCAAGGATTGATGACATATTCGATCAACTAGGCCACTCCAGATATTTCACAACATTAGATCTGGCCAGTGGTTACCATCAAGTGCTAGTTGACGAAAGAGATCAATCCAAGACAGCTTTTAGTACTCCACATGGACATTTTGAGTTCAAAAGAATGCCTTTTGGGCTAAAAAATGCTCCAGCAACATTCCAACGCTCAATGAATCACGTCTTAACCGGACTTCAAGGATTCAGATGTTTTGTATATTTAGACGAAATTGTCATATACGGAAAGAACTTATCGGATCATAACGGGAAGTTAAGAGATGTGTTTGAAAGATTGCGAAGGAATAATTTAAAGCTGAAAATTGAAAAATGTCATTTCTTACGAAAAGAGGTAGTATACTTAGGACACAAATGCTCTAGTAAAGGCGGTTTACCAGACCCTTCAAAGGTAGTTTGCGTCCAAAACTTTCCGCAGCCGAAAACTGTGCGACAAGTTCAGTCTTTTCTTGGTTTAGCAAACTATTTTAGGAAATTCATCCCTAATTTTTCTAAAAATTTCCGAGCCCCTCAACAAGCTTCTGCGAAAAATACTAAATACAACTGGTCAGACCAATGTGAAGAGGCTTTCAACAAACTCAAGGAGTTGCTTATCGCACCGCCTTTACTAATATATCCCGACTTCGAAAAACCCTTCATATTAACGACAGATGCCAGCGGAGAAGCATTGGGTGCGGTGTTAGCTCAACATCGGTGAAGAACAACCCATTGCTTACGCAAGCAGAACCTTAAACAAAGCAGAACGGAACTACTCTGCTACCGAAAAAGAATTATTGGCAATAGTGTGGGCCACACGGATTTTCCGATGTTATTTATATGGCCGCAGGTTCACTATCTATACAGACCATAAACCCTTAAAAGGCATTTTCAATAGTAAAGACCCCTCCTCACGTTTACTTCGATTTCATCATAAGCTTTCGGAATACGACTACAGTATAGAGTACAAACCAGGAAAATGTAATAAAAACGCTGACACACTCAGCAGAATTCCCTCTAACGACAGTGGCAATATGAATAAAGAGCGTGAAGGAATTCAGATAACCACAACATCACAAGTTCACCACGAGATGGATTCTGAAGTTGAAACCAATTTTTGTCACCCATCCTGTCATGTTTTAACCAGGGCACAAAGAAAAGTAAATGAGGAAGACCTGAATGAATTGGAAAATGGGAGCACAAAGCCCAAGGAGAACGGAATGCCAGACGAGAAGGATCCCGATACTAGCTCAGTTAGTTCAGAGGAGTCCACCAACGATGAAAGAAGAACAGTTCTGAGTAACCGGAATGACATAAATGTCATTCTACGAGATTACCATAACTCACCCCTCGGAGGGCACTTAGGAATCTTCAAGATATACAAACGCATAAGGAGAAACTACAAATGGAAGGGTATGCTAAAAGACATCCATAAGAATATTAGGAAGTGTGTTCCATGCAGCAAAAACAAACATGGAAAGAACATCAAAATGCCTATGGTAATTAGTAGTGTTGCCGAAAAGCCATTTGATAAAGTATATTTAGATATGGTCGGACCTCTGTCAGAAACAAGCAATAGTAATAAGTATATCCTTACACTCTTGGATGACACAACCAGGGTGTTTGATTGCAAACCTTTAAAAAATGGTGAGGCAATCACAGTAGCTGACGGTTTTTACAAGCTAATTATGAAATATAAGATACCTAAAGCAGTAGTCACAGACCAAGGCGCAAACTTCTCTAGCAACCTTTTCAAACAACTATGCAAACTATTTAAAGTCAAGAAATTACAAACAACAGCTTACCACCGACAGGCAAATGGTGCTCTGGAAAGAACACATGGACCTTTAATTGACTACCTGAAGAGCATTGTGAATGCTAACATAACAGAATGGGACCAATGGCTCGAGGAAGCAGTACATGTGCGTAATCACTCACCTCATGTAGGAGGAAAACATACCCCTATGGAAGCATTGTGGGGATTTTACGATCCACCTCCCAATAACTTAAGAAAAGAGCCTGAACCTATCTATAATTTTGATGATTATGTCAGCATAAGAAGAAGAAAAATGCAATTACTTCATAAAATGGTAAGAGAAGAATTGCTAAAAAGCAAACTAAAATTCAAAGAAAACTACGATAGGAATGCACGGAGTGTAAAATTTCATGTAGGTGACCGAGTTCTTTTAAGAAACCCTACTAAAAAACATAAACTGGCACCCATTTGGAATGGACCGTATGAGATTAAAAAGGTTAATAATGATGTCAATTGCACCTTACAAATTGGACATAAGTTGCGAAGAGTTCATAATAATAGATTAAAAACATTTTAGATTTACGATTACCTCAAAGCCTAATTTATCGCGACTATTACTAAATTCGATTTATTATCTACAGATTATGCGACTGTGGTTTTTTGCAATAATACCCTGGGTGGCACCCCACATGGATCATATATACGCAGATCCAGATGATGCAAGAAACCGAAGCACTAGGATTTATTGAAAAATGCGAGAAAACAATAGGACATCTGTGTACGCTACATTTAAAGCATGAAGAAACCGAATCATGCAAAACATGGGAAACCGAGTTGCGAACGCAGGTAAATAAGGTTAAGGATAGGTTAAGAGATATAAACTTCTATTTGCAAGTTAGAAGTAAGCGAGGAGTAGTTGATGGAATAGGTAGGGTGAGCAAATTTTTATTCGGTACTATGGATGACAGAGATGCCGAGCAAATATGTATATACCAAACTAAATAACTTAGCAACTTAAGACTCTGAAAATGTGCACCTGATAGAAAAACAAATTAGCCTAGTCAAGTCAAAATTCAATGAAATAAATCGGGCATTTAAGAACGTTACGGAATACCAACAAAACTTAGAGGATCGCTTTAAAGACTTAGTAGAAAATGTAATTAATTCCACCCGAATTCTCAAATCGGAAATACGAACTGTAAATATTAAATCAGTTATTAATGAAATATTGATATATATTTTACATCAGCTTCAACAAATATATCAACGGTTAACAAATGAATTATTGGTGATAGATGCCTTACATCAGCATACCTTACACCATCTAATTTTGACAGCCAACGATATATCACAAATATATAGCGAAATCAGTAAAAGAGGCATGAAAAACCTCTTGTTGGACTTCAATACTGTCAGTCAAATAATTCAAACTGATTCTATACAGTTAGATAACAAACATTTCATCCGTATCACGCTTCCATTGCCTGAAAATACAGTATATACACTTAATAAAGTATACTTATTGCCAACACCTATCTCACCCAAAAGCTCCGCTATTTTCAAAATTGAGGCAAACTATTTCCTGAACAGCACTCGAAACCAACAGTATTTAGAAATGACAACACTAGACTTTAAAGAACACTGCAAAAGATCTACTACTACGAGTGATATAATATATATTTGTTATCAAGTCCAACCTAGTACACTTATAGTTAACAAAGCCAATTTCATGGCGAACTTATTCAATAACCCGCTAAGAGGACCTGCTCCTTGCGAACACAGAATAATAAATAATACTGTTAATACTCTAACAAAAATGGTCAGGCAAAATTCTTGGCTGTTCGTATTTTTCTCAGAGGCAACTCTTTTAACAAACTGTAGTAATCATTTTGGTCATTTAACCATCAACGGCACTGGAGTCCTCGTTTTAGAACAACCCTGTACGTATACGTTAGAAAACTATAGAATTCCTTTTGAAAACAGCTTCAGTTATTATCCCCCAATACACCAACCCGAACTTTACAATGTTCCTAAAGTATCGTTCAAACAAGATCTTTATGACGAACTACAAGGTAAATTTAATATTACCGCAAATCTAAAGGTAAATACTCATAGAAATCATAGCTTCGCCCTCGTTAGTGATAGTATACATTTAGATGATTTGGAAAGAGAAATAAATTCAGTAAAGTCAAGTAGGGAAAGAAAAAGGCATCAAATTCAAACCCATGCCAATACAGGAATAACTATAGCGTTAATCGCTGGATTAATTTTGTGCCTGGCTTTAAAATATCTATTACGGAAAAGAAACCAAACTATTCAAGCAAAGTTAAAGCCCATAATCTTATACCCTACTCCTCGAAGATCCCAAGAGATCGTAAGTTCTCCTTAACCTCGATAGCAGTATCCGAAATACCCGCAAAACATCTCCCGGAAAAGGAAGAGCCGAACGCAATTTCAATTCCAGATAGCACCACTTCTAAAACGATTGTGTCACGGAAACTTGATCAAAAACCACCAAAATTACCCTTGAACACACCCCACATGAAGCCATATATATATGAAGTTTAAAGTCAAGTCATGAAGGGCTTGAGACAATGGTACGGTCAGAATTAAATATATATGTATGGTTACCAGGAAATACTTTTATGACTTAGTTATTTTTATATTACTATTTTATTTTATATATTAGTATCTTTTTGTGACTTAGCTAAAAGAGAGATAATGATTTTTAATGATAAAAAATTGTAAAGTTTTGAAATAATGAAAATCAAAAAGTTTTCCGCTGTAGGTACTGTATAGTTTATTCTAATTTAGATTATGTATATTTAATTTCAAAAAATTGAAAAAAGAAAAAAAATTATTCTGGGTAATCAACTTGTTATTCTTTTGTTTTCTTTTATAAAATGTATTGATTGTATAGCCATAGCCATAACTATGAAAAACAGAATAAATATTAATTTTAAATTTCTGTTCGACCCAACAGAATATATATATTGAATGTGTCTATATATTACGTAAAAGTAAACTTTCATCTGCAACTGTGTTGATTCTATAGCTCAATGATTAAAAAAAAAAAAGTATGTTTATTCGTATTTTTTTCAATTATTCATAAAATTGATTAATTTATAATATGTGCATTATATATTTTCGTATATGTTACAAATTGAAAAAAAAAGAAAAAAAAATTATATCTATAACTCTAAAAATACTGTATAAATTAACTGCAAACATTTGTCTAAAAGTCAACAGCAATTGTACTTATATTATATGTACGAACCAGAGCTTCAGCGTAATTAACTCAAAGCCAAACGAACAGAATAAATAAAAAAATATATATCGTATTATGGCATTAAAAATAAAAGGGACTTTCTCCTCATGCATGGTTACCACGTCATCTCGATCCCCTCGATGCCGTTTTCATCACGGGGGAGGGATGTTGTGAATATAAACTTAATGCTGATCAATTGATGTTATCATAGAACAAAACAACCAATTGATCGGCATTTTCTCATTGAGTCATTGCTTTGCGAGATACTAAGTAAGACCTTGCACAATAAATACAATGCATCCAGGTCTTGCTTAAGTGTGCCAACGGTAGCCCCATTAAAAGTTGCAGTGTAGCGCATTTCATAACAAACTGGAAATTATTTGGTTTGTTATGAAACCGCGTATGCTAAACATCAAGTGGCTACCTGCTTAAAAATGTTCTAATATGACGCAACATAGCAATGGCCCAGATATGGAACGAATGAGTGAGGTGACATGGTGACTGGCCGGAGAAAGCTCTGTGAGTTCTTTCTAATATTGCTAAGAGTCAAGTTACGAAGACTCTCGTTCGTGCGGCTTTAGGTGAAAAATACGCGATCGAAGGGAAGAAGTGTTTTTTAAATAAACATTTTTTAAATTAAAGAAGTTTTTAATGTGGTGAACTTCCCGAACCGAACGAAATACAACACTGAAATTGAAACTGAAAAGTGAACTGAAATTAAATACTGGCATTGAACGGTAAAAAAAAACTCCAGTTTAATCGTATATATTTCTGGACAGAATAAGAAATTACACTCCATTGAATAAAGTCTGCACCATCCAAATATGTAACGATTGTTGCAAATGGTATAAGTCAAGTTCAAGAACCGGCTTCCACTGATAATTCGTACCATGTCATAACAGATCAAGATCCGCCGATGTAATTTGGTATAGACTTCTCCTATCATATCCACTCGTGTCTGAACGGTGGTGGAATGGTCATCAGTTCATAACGCAGGACGAGCGATTGTGGTCCGTTCAGAAGTGACATCAACCAGAAATGCAATGCTTGGAATTGAGGAAGGAAGTCTATGACCAAAACAGTAAAAAGCTAGACATAGCAGTTTCCGTGAAAATCGTTTCGAACTGCCACTATATTAGCAAATTGTAATGAGCTGCTCCGTAGTGTCGTCATTTGACTAAAATACTTTCAAATACTTAAGGATAAGGAGAGAACTGCAGTGCTAAAGCAGATAACAGCAGTAGATATCTCTATGACCTTAAAGCACATCGTCATAATTTTGCAGCATCAAATGTTTCCTGCGGAAATTAGAAATCCAGAAGCACAAAAGAAAATTAGCCGAAGGTGCTAACTATTTAACCGAAATGCCTTCTTGGACTTTTCAAGAATAATACGCGTTGGACGTCAACTTCTAAACACTGATCAGATTTCCTATGATCAAAAGTTTCCCACAGCACACCAACAGAAACATCATTTCACAGATCTGCTTGTGAGTCATAAACATCATGGAAATTTATATGCGGGAACTCTAGCATTATTAAACCACATAAGGCAACGGATTTGGGTCATCTTTGGACGTAATCTTTGCAAGGATGTTGTCCATCATTGTATTTGGTGTTTTCGCCATAATCCAGTTGTTCCTTCTCAGTTAATGCGTGACCTAACAGCTTCTCGCAATCACCCCACAAGGGTTTCCATGAATATTGGAGTGGATTTTTTGGTCCGATTCTAATCACACATAAGATTCGCGGAAGATCGCTGATAAAAGCTTATGCAGCTATTTTCGTGTGTTTCTCTAACAAATCCGTACATATTGAGCTAGTGGAAAATTCACGAACTGACGCTTTTATCTCAACTCTTCGCTGCTTCATCTCAAGGAGAGTACATCCTGCAAACATATATTGGGACAATGCCACTAATTTTATTGGTGCTAGGAATGATTCATTTGAATTGTATCAATTAATAAGTTCAACAAGATATTCTTAAGCAATTCAACGATTTTGCACAGATGAACAAATCAATTGGCATTACATACCAGCATGTTCACCTCATCACGGTGGTTATTAAATGCTGTCATAAGCTTTTTTATGATATTTATACTAATGAGGACAACAATATTAAATATGATCTCACAAGCCCTTTTGTGAGATTTAAGCGAATGATTTTATGGGATTGTTTAACCCTTAAAACAATGAAAAACTCGATTTGTAAAACTTAAACTTTATTCGACTACGTTTTGAGCACGAGTCGCAACAGACCAAAAATTACATATTCCGTTCTAAAATCTAACTGTCATATTATATCTTCTAATACATAAAGAATCACCAATTGAAAGAAAGAATTAAATCTGATAAGTGTACAATAATCTACAAAATTAAGCGACGATTAATTCCGTAGTCACAAATAAAATCATGTATCAACAGTGGCCTCTGGGATAAAGTCAGCTAAGTATCATCTAAGGCGCGTTATGGGAGCTCGTATACTCACCGGTACGGAACTCCGAACCTTGTTAGTGCAAGTAGAACCCTCTCAAGACCACTTCACCCAATGTCAAGCGACCCATCAGATCTAGCACCCCATACTCCAGAGTATTTTCTGATTGGTGCCCCATTGACGGTTCTGTGAGACCATAACTTGAAAGAAATGAATATTAGTTGCCTTTCCGGTTGGCAATTGCTTCATCAGATTGTTCAAAGATTTTGATGCAGGTCGTCAAATGAATATCTGAACTCACTTCAACCACGAAACAAATGGCACACCTCTCAGAGAAATATTAAACACGGATTACTTGAGTATTTGTTCTATATATAAGTTCTGGCCCACTTTTTTAGCTTCCAGGATTTCGCCACAGATGGCGCCACCGTATCTAGGTGGTTTCCATGCTCAATGTAGGTTTGTCTCTTGGCTGTATTGGTTTGTGCCTTGGATACACCATTGTGTCTTGGATGCACCACTGTGTCTTGGGTGCAACATTGAGACTTGGATGTTGGGGATACGAGCTCATTTTGGAGATGCGAGATCACTTTCAGCACTCTCCAGCATAGGGAAATAGCATAGGAGTTCGATTTTGTTGCTGGAGTTCGCTTATTTTTCATCTCGAATTTTGGGGATACGAGATCACTTTGGGGATACGAGATCACTTTCAGCACTTTTCAGCATAGAGAAATAGCATAGGTTTTCAATTTTTTTCTGGAGTTCGCTTATTTTTCATGTCGGACTCGTAGCCTCTAAGTTGACACTAAGTTTTTCATCTCGAGTTTTGGGGATACAAGATCAATTTGGGGATACGAGATCACTCTTATCACTCTCCAGCATAGGAAAATAGCATAGGTCTTTGATTTTGTTTCTGGAGCTCACTTATTTTTCAACTCGGAGATCGCAGCTATAAATATTTGTGAAGTGGTGGGAATCTTTATTGATGGAGGTTGCTGGTCAAGTTTGATCTGGTCTTTGAGGCTACAATTTGACCTTGAGGTGCCCCTTCCTGTGTCTGGGTACTGGGGGTTGGCTGAGAGCTTTAGTGGCAATATCTAATACTATGACTAGGACTGCCTGAGGTGTCTTGGACTGGGCATGTTACCTGTACCAAGGCTTGGGTAGAATGTGTATTAAGTAATGTTGTGAAATACCCTAACCGAATTTATATCGGGGCTGTATACTTGCCAGCTTGAGTTTGGTTTTAGTTGTTTACTTTAGTATGAGTGCCTGTGCTATGTTGGGCTGGGCTACTTGGTGGCTGAGAAACGTTATCGAAGGCGTGGGTGGATGTCTGTAGCTGTGTATTTATTCAGATAATAAATGTGAAATTCCCTTAGAAAATTGGTATAATAAGTTTTAATACTAATTCATATTTTTGTTCATGTCCATAGTATTAGTACTAGGGTAAAATTTTCATCAGAAATCTTCTACGGGCTATGGTTCGAGATATGAGCGATCTTACCTTCTCAGGTGTAATTAATATTATAAGCTGATAAAAAAACAACAACAACTGTAATCGAAGTTGTGGATTAAAGATTTGATGATCTTAATTTGTAGGTGTCTTTTATAAACATTGCGCCATGTGATGATATATCTAAAAATAGATCAGGCAAAGCGCATTGGAATGAATGTTGGTAGATATGTTCACTTAGATAAGTAATGGAAATTAGTAAATGCCTAATTTTGCTCTTCGGGTGGAATGCTTCTAATTTGATTCCTTGCATAAACAAATTCGCACAGTCCAGTAAAGTAAACAAATTCACACTCGAATAATGTAAACAAATTCGCACAGCAGCCGAGTAAAGTAAACAAATTGAGTGATTTATGTTTTTTAATGTAAGATTCCCAATTACTTTAGCTGAAAACAACAACTGATATTAATCTGTAGGATATGATGTCTTGGATGAGTAGTGGAAGTTATAATTGAAAATTTCTTTTTCTGAAAAAAACAACAACAACACGGCAGCTTGGGATGGTACGACACATGAAATCATTAGAAGTAATGGAAACTAAAGCATTAGAAAAGGTGGCCAGGCGGCTGGTAATTTGATATCTTGAGTAAACAAATACGTCCGAGTTAAGCAGCCAAATTGCGCGATTGACGTGTTTTTGTATCTAGGAGTTTGTATTGAAAAGTCTTACATTTTATGACGAATTGTTTTTTATTTTCAATACAATTTCTCAATCAATCACGCTGTTATGAGATTTGATTGACCCCGATATCATAGTTCGCATGAAGCTGATAAGAATACTATAATTTTATCTTCATACTATTGGGGTGATCACATTATTTTCTTACCATTAGGTTGAGAGTGGGTTTAGCTAAATGTGTTGGTGAATGAAAGTGGTGTTATGATGTTAATGTAGTATGATATCTTGTCTTAGATGAGTAATGGAAGTTGTTTGGGAGCTGTGAGTAAGGAATAAAAACCTTATCAGCAAAGGTCGCTTCATATTTATCTGTCTAAAGTATCATTCAAATGGTGTTGTATGAAGGAGGAAAAACTGATAATTCTTCAAGCCCACAGTGAAGACCGTGGTGGAGGATTAGAGTGGGTGCTGTAAGTTGTGGATTAAATTGAAAGTTTTGATGGATGGTTTTATAATATTAATCTAGTAGGATTTGAAAGCTTCAGTGAAGAGCGTGGAAGAGGAGAGTGTTATTTGTTTACCTTTAAATCTTAAGTTTTATACTTTTAGCCTCCAGCAAGAATGTTTTCTTTCAGTTGACTCGGTGACTAGATAAGAACGTGTTGATTTCATGTTCATAATTTCATCTTGTGGTGAGCATATGAAGGTAGCAGAGTTTTTTATAAATCAAGCAGGTTTGCTGTTATGAGATTTGATTGACTCCTATATCTAAAAAATAGTTCACATGAAGCTGATATACTGTTGAGGCAGGTACATTGTTTACTTACCATTAAGTTGAGAGTGGGTTAAATTAAAAGCTTTGATAGAAGAACGCTCTGTTATGATATTAATGTAGTATGATATGTTGTCTGAGGTGAGTAGTGGAAGTTGTATGGGAGATATGAATAAGCAGTAAAATCCTAATCTCGCTTGATATTAATCGCCTCTAAAGTATCGGCTGATTGGTGGAGTATGAATGACGAAATAATTGATAATTATCCAAGTCCATAGTGAAGATCGTAGTTGGGGGTTAGAGTAGGTACTGTAAGTTATGTATTAAGTTAAAAGATTTGATGGATGGTATTTGGTATTTATCTCCTCGAAATGGTGTTGTACTAGTATCAGGAAGGTCGGAAAAAAGTTGACAATGGTTCAAGTTCAATAGTGAAGACCTCGATGTTGAGAGTGGGTATTTGGAATGCTATAATTCTAGTAAGATATGGAAATATTATTTATTCATCTTTAAATCTTACCATGAAAGTAGGTTGGGAGTTGATTAAATTAAAAGTTTTAATGAAAGAAGGTTGAGTTATTATATTAATATAGTATAATATGTTGCCTTAGATGAGTACTTGAGAGCTGTGATTAATATGTGGAATATAATGTAGATGAGTAGTGATAGTTGAAAATGCAAGATTCCCAATTTCTTTACTTAAAAACAACAACAACTGTAAATAATATATACGAAATCAATGTGTCACCCAATATTTATCCACATCAAATTCATTATCTATTTTTATATCTCAAGTTATAAACTTTTTTCTCTGTATTTCACATCCAAAAAGCGATCCAGAGCAAATGTCTGTGTTAGGCTATGAGAGTTCGGCAATAAAATCCCATGATATTTCTTATCATCTGTCTTGCTCTAACACATTAGGAAGCTTTAGTGAACATCTCACTCGGGACTTGGTCATATACTTGCTAGCTGTGGATTTGTATGTATGTAACACTGAGATGAATTAATGTAATGTTGTGTAGTGTAAAAGAAAAACTTTCATGGGTGATATGGGGATTGAATCGATGGGTGGTAAATGTTCTTATTTGATTGAAGCAAAATAGTTTCACGACTACCTTACCAAGATTTAAGTATAGTTGAAATTCTTAAAAATGTTGAATCGATGTCAAGAACATGTTAATACTTGTTTTGAGTGTTTGTCGTGATCATTGCAGCATGTTATGAAATTCAATATCTAAAAATAGACCACATGCAGGTTATTGGAGTGGGGAAGTGCTAGATACCAGGATGACGTCATCTTGGTTTTTCTGTTTTCAAGTGCTGCACCTAAATAAGATTTCTTAGCAGGGATGTTGTAGATAACAGCATCAATCGAATTTCACAACATAACATTACTATGAACAGATTCTAGAAGATGTCAGTGGGGTACAAAGCTTTTACAGGATTCGAGTGCAAATGCCATTTCTTGAGTAAAGTTCCCTAGCGACATTAGCCGGTACTACCAGCATGCGTTACTTTTGCTGTTTTTCTTTTATTAGCGGAGAAGTTGTACATATCAGCATGCGCCTAGGCTTTTACAGGATTCGAGTGCAAACACCATTTCTTGAGTAAGGTTCCCTAGTGGCATTGCCGGTACTACGAACTGCCTTGGTTTTGCTGTTTCCTCTTATTAGCGAGGAAGTTGTAGACATCACGTGTGATGTCATCTTGGCTCTTGTGCTTACAGGTGCTGCACCTAAATAAGTTTTAAGCGGGGAAGTCGTAAATATCAACATCATTCGAATCTCACAACATGACATCAGCTTGGTTTGATGTTTTCTTAGCATTATTATTATTATTATTATTAGGTTTAGGGGCTGTGTGTATTGATCTTTCGGGGGCAAACTCCATTTTTTGAGTAAGGTTCCCTCGCGGCATTAGCCGGAACTACATATGTTGTTCATCTCGGACTTGGGGATACGAGATCACTTTGGGGATATGAGATCACTTTGAGCACTCTCTAACAAAGGGAAATTGCATAGGATTTCGATTTTGTTTTTTGGAGTTCGCTTATTTTTCATCTCGAGTCTTGGGGATGCGAGATCACTTTTAGCACTCTTCAGCATAGGCGACTAGCATAAGTTTCCGATTTTGCTTCTGGAGCTCGTTTATTTTTCATCTCGAATCTTGGGGATACGAGATCACTTTCAGGATACGCATGATATAGATCAAAAGTGATACCTATGGATTACATAAGGAAAGTAGGTTCACTTAATCTGCAAACAACAAAATTTGCTTGAAAGCGACACCCGATGTGAGCAATAATCATTCTTGCTCCAATTATCACTCTTAGGCGACGTGTGTCGGAAGAAAATATATTAAGTATAGTCTAAAATATGTATTGTAAATAAAAATTATATTATGGTTATAATGCCATATATTGAAATAATTTGTTTTATTTACATTATAGCTTAAATCGATAGTCTTTCTTTCTTTAGTTCAGGAAAACCAAGATTTCAAAGATGTAGACTGATCCTTATGCCTTTAGACCAAGATGGCTTTAGAAAATTCCTTGTGCACCATTTTCATAAATAACATCTTTCCGTCTTTATTTTTGCGATCTTTGTTGGAATATCCTGATTTTTCGAGCTGTTGGTAGGGGACAGTCGACTCGTTTTTGGGTGAAAAACTTTCTTCTTTATTTCTAGAAAGCATCGATTTCATAGACGTAGACTGAGCCTTATATGAATATTCTTTACGACTTTCGTCCGTAGGCTTTGGAAGGCTTGTGGTATCCTTAGAACTCATGTTGAAATTATTACGTAATTAGCATGCCAACAGCGGTCTGTTTGGGTAAAGAGCAAAACATCAAATGAAAAACAAGTTATGAAACTATTATTTATATGTATTTGACACCTGGTCTTGGAGGCAGCAATTTGTCCTTGACCTCTGACGTCACCTTAACCTTTGAAACCGAAAGTGCGTGCTCTTGGGTAACCTTTTGAAACCAACAGTGTCGAATCTTGGAGGCTACAATTTGACCATGATTCAGCTTCGACAAGAATATGGTAATTTTATTTTCGTAAAATTGGTGTGGTGGGCCTAATTTTTCTTACTATTAATGAAAGTGTATCATACAGTGATTAAACAAGTCTTGTCAATAAATCACTTGGATGATGAGTATTGCAAGTGGTGTGGAGGATTATAATTAACTGTGAGTAAACAGTAAAGAAGAAGATTTCTGGTAGCTTTATGTTCCATACATAATCTTACAGTTGGAAAGACCTGTTTAAAGGCTGTTAAGCTGTTATCAGACCCATTTGAAAAGCTGTTAAGCTGTTATCAGAGCTGTCTCAAAAGCTGTTAAGCTGTTTCCAGAGCTGTTTAAAAGCTATTAAGCTGTTATCAGACCTGTTTAAAAGCTGTTAAGCTGTTATCAGATCTGTTTGAAAAGCTGTTAAGCTGTTATCAGAGCTGTTTGAAAAGCTGTTAAGCTATTATCTGAGCTGTTTGGAAAGCTGTTTACCTGTTATCAGAGCTGTTTAGAAAGCTGTTTATCTGTTATCAGATCTGTTTTGAAAAGTTGTACAGAATCCCCTGCGGCGTAGTTGATTATAGGAAAGTAAGGTTGTAGCATCCAAGACACACACTTCCGGGTCAAGCTCAAGGACAAAATGCCCTTCCGGGTTCAAAGGTGATGACAGAGGCCAAGGTAAAGCCCATATGTCAAAGTATTTTCTCACGCTGACGCTTAACCTAGCATTCGGGGTAAAAGCCTCAATCGCCCGATTAAGAGCCCTCTGTAGTAGGCAAATATTATTACAGAATACCTTCAGAAGCTCTGGACTTAGCAGGGAAATAGAATAAAAAGAATAACATATATAAAATATCATTATTGATTTATTATAAATTAGAAAAATATTAACATTTAGTTCTTAGTGTATCATTCTAATGTTGGGCTTCCTGATTTCAATATATCTATAACTATAACATATTCTTTATTCTCCAATAATGTATATCTTAGACTTAAGACTTGGACTATAATACAATTAAAACAAATTACTTCAATAAATGGAATTATAACTAATATGTAATACATTTTTTTATTTACAATACACTAGACTTAGATCATATGTTTTCTGCAGCTGCTCTTTGTTGCTCTGATGGAATTAATAATGTTTCCCAATGGTAGAGTATCCGTTGTGCTATTAACATTTAATTCTATGGTTGGGCTTCCTTAATTCAATATTAATTTTTCTTTCTCGCATTCAGAAATATGTGATGCTAATTCTTTAGCAGAATAAAAATAGAACAAACATCTATCGCATATATACAATCTAGCCTTATGTTTTGAAGTTTGTTTCCATGCAAGCTGTGAAAAATTTTTAATCCAGCAGATATGAAACCTGTTATTACTTTCATCATCATCATCATTATCATGATCATCATCCTGCTCATAGTTTTTTGTATCATCAATAGATTCACATGTCGCTTCATCTTGTGTTTCCTTGGTCTAACTAGAACAGTGGTGAAGAAACGCTCTTTCTTTAGGATGAACACGTTTATTGATATATCGTTCTGGTCTTCAAATTGTTTAATCTGTTTAAGCGTCATAGGAAATGTTATTCCAGTTAAATTTAGCACAGTCGAATAATGTGGATATGATGATGTCCTAGAGGAGTTAATATTGCCAGGGTATAGTGCTGATGTCACGGCCCAAGCGAAGCAGGCTTTATCAATATTTTTTATATTGATGCAAGTTTGCTTTAAAGCAATCTCCTTCGGTAGAGGTATGTACGAAGATCCTCGGTGCTGTTCAAATTTGTTGACATGTACTGCTAAATGTATAATGGAGTCCAATGTCCAGCCGCTATCTTTTTCTCGAAACTCATCCAGCTGAGTGAGTATTGAATCCAAAATGTTAACTTTATACCACTCATTTAAATTAACGTCTACATTGATTGGAGCAGTTCTTGCTTGTAAATTTTTAATATCTTTTATAACTTCATTGTTACCGATATCCTTAGCAAAATCAGCACACAACTTTGTATTAACTTTAATATTGAGATGGTGTTATAAAATATTCTTAATACGGCGCTTAAATAAATCACCAGCATCCTGTATAAATAGCTTAGGATCTGTATGGTTTATATTTACAATAAATCCAGCTCTAATTCTGTTTGTAAATACTGATTTTATTTCCTCCCACTTTACAAAATCACTTTTTTTTACACGCTGAGTAATTCCTCCACCTCGACTCGTGGCTTTCAATAACACTCTCGGCGATTTAGTTAGTCCAATACAGCTCTCCATATGCCGTTTTGTATCACACTTTTTACTAAAAGAAACTTTCATTTATTCGCGCGGTTGAATTTTTTTTTTGACCTATCGCTGAGGCTCACCAAAATTGACTGATGTCTCCTATCATTTTACATTAATATCTACTACCGCCTTCTTTCACCCACTCTCAACCTAATGCTTTCATGTTGTTTTTTTTTACCACCCCAATAACCTTCATGTGGTCTATTTTTAGATATTGAATTTCATAACATGCTGCAATGATCACGATTTCCACTGCTCGTGCTCAAAACAAGTATTAACATGTTCTTGACATCGATTCAAAATTTTTATGAATTTCAACTATACTTAAATCTTGGTAAGGTAGTCGTGAAACTATTTTGCTTCAATCAAATAAGGACATTTACCACCAATCGATTCAATCCCCATATCACCTATGAAAGTTTTTCTTTTACACTACACAACATTACATTAATTCATCGCAGTGTTACATACATACAAATCCATAGCTAGCAAGTATATGACCAAGTCCCGAGTGAGATGTTCACTAAAGCTTCCCAATGTGTTAGAGCAAGACAGATGATAAGAAATATCATGGGATTTTGCTGCCGAACTCTCATAGCCTAACACAGATATTTGCTCTGGTGGATGTGAAATACAGAGAAAAAAGTTTATAACATAAGATATAAAAATAGATAATGAATTTGATGTGTATAAATATTGGGTGACAAATTGATTTCGTATATAGTATTTACAGTTGTTGTTGTTTTTAAGTAAAGAAATTGGGAATCTTGCATTTTCAACTTTCACTACTCATCTACAACATATTCCACATATTACTCACAGCTCTCAAGTACTCATCTAAGGCAACATATTATACTATATTAATATAATAACTCAACCTTCTTTCATTAAAGCTTTTAATTTAATCAACTCCCAACCTACTTTCATGGTAAGATTTAAAGATGAATAAATAATATTTCCATATCTTACTAGAATTATAGCATTCCAAATACCCACTCTCAACATCGAGGTCTTCACTATTGAACTTGAACCATTGTCAACTTTTTTCCGACCTTCCTGATACTAGTACAACACCATTTCGAGCAGATAAATACCAAACACCATCCATCAAAACTTTTAACTTAATACATAACTTACGGTACCTACTCTAACCCCCTACTACGATCTTCACTATGGACTTGGATAATTATCAATTATTTCTTCCTTCATACTCCACCATTCAGGCGATACTTTAGAGGCGATTAATATCAAGCGAGATTGGGATTTTACTGCTTATTCATAGCTCCCATACAACTTCCACTACTCACCTCAGACAACATATCATACTACATTAATATCATGACACAGCGTTCTTCTATCAAAGCTTTTAATTTAACCCACTCTCAACTTAATGATAAGTAAACAATGTACCTGCCTCAATAGTATATCAGCTTCATGTGAACTATTTTTTAGATATAGGAGTCAATCAAATCTCATAACAGCATACCTGCTTGATTTATAAAAAACTCTGCTACCTTCATATGCTCACCACAAGATGAAATTATGAACATGAAATCAACACGTTCTTATCTAGTCACCGAGTCAACTGAAAGAAAACATTCTTGCTGGAGGCTAAAAGTATAAACCTTAAGATTTAAAGGTGAACAAATAACACTCTCCTCTTCCACGCTCTTCACTGAAGCTTTCATATCCTACTAGATTAATATTATGTCAAAAACCATCCATCAAAACTTTCAATTTAATTCACAACTTAGAGCACCCACTCTCATCCTCCACCACGGTCTTCACTATGGGCTTGAAGAATTATCAGTTTTTTCTCCTTCATACAACACCATTTGGATGATCTGTCTAAAATAAATATGAAGCGACCTTGCTGATAAGGTTTTTATTCCTTACTCACAGCTCCCAAAAACTTCCATTTCTCATATAAGACAAGATATCATACTACATTAATATTATAACACCACCTTCATTCACCAAAACATTTAATTAAACCCACTCTCAACATAATGGTAAGAAAATAATGTGATCACCCCAATAGTATGAAGATAAAATTATCATATGCTTATCAGCTTCATGCGAACTATGATATCGGGATCAATAAAATCTCATAACAGCGTGATTGATTGAGAAATTTTATTGAAAATAAAAAACAATTCGTCATAAAATGTAAGACTTTTCAATACAAACTCCTAGATACAAAAACACATTAAACGCTCAATTTGTCTGCCTTACTCGGCCGTATTTGTTTACTCAAGACATCAAATTATCAGCCGCCTGGCCACCTTTTCTAATGCTTTAATTTCCATTACTTCTAATGATTTCATGTGTCGTACCATCCCAAGCAGCCGTGATCTATTTTTACACATCGAATATCATAACATGATTATATAAAAGACACTTACAGGCCACAACTGACGTTATATTTGTTGTTGTTGTTTTTTTCAGCAAAATAAATTTTCAATTATAACTGCCACTACACATCCAAGACATCATCTCCTACAGATTAATATCAGTTGTTGCTTTCAGCTAAAGTAGTTGGGAATCTTACATTAAAAAACATAAATCGCTCAATTTGTTTACTTTACTCGGCTGCTGTGCGAATTTGTTTACATTATTCGAGTGCAAATTTATTTACTTTATTGGACTGTGCGAATTTGTTTATGCAAGGAATCAAATTAGAAGCATTCCGCCTGAAGAGCAAAATTTGGCATTTACTAATTTCCATTACTTATCTAAGTGAACATGTCTACCAACATACCAGCCCAACATATCACAGGCACTCATACTAAAGTAAACAACTAAAACCAAACTCAAGCTGACAAGTATACAGCCCCGATATAAATTCGGTTAGGGTATTTCACATCATTACCCAAGCCTTGGTACAGGTAACATAGCCCAGTCCAAGACACATCAGGCAGTCCTAGTCATAGTATTAGATATTGCCACTAAAGCTCTCAGCCAACCCCCAGCACCCAGACACAGGAGGGGGCACCTCAAGGTCAAATTGTAGCCTCCAAGACCAGATCAAACTTAACCAGCAACCTCCACCAATAAAGATTCCCACCACTTCACAAATATTTATAGCTTCGATGTCCGAGATGAAAAATAAGCGAGCTCCAGAAACAAAATCAAAGACCAATGCTATTTTCCTATGCTGGAGAGTGCTAAGAGTGATCTCGTATCCCAAAATTGTTCTTGTATTTCAAAAACTTGAGATGAAAAACTTAATGTCAAATTAGAGGCTACGAGTCCGAGATGAAAAATAAGCGAACTCCAGAAAAAAATTGAAAACCTATGCTATTTCCCTATGTTGAAGAGTGCTGAAAGTGATCTCGTATCCCCAAAGTGATCCCGTATCCCCAAAACTCGAGACGAAAAATAAGCGAACTCCAGAAACAAAATCGAAATCCTATGCTATTTCCCTATGCTGGAGAGTGCTGAAAGTTGTCTGGTATCCCCAAAGTGATCTCGTATCCCCAACATCCAAGACTCAATGGTACACGCATGACATTGTGGTGCATCCAAGACACAATGGTGTATCCAAGGCACAAACCAGTACAGCCAAGACACAAACCTGCATTTAGCATGGACTCAAACCGCCCGGCGATGGTGGCGCCATCTGTGGCGAAATCCTGGTAGCTAAAAAAAAGTGGTCCAGAACTCCCATAGAACAACTACTCACTTGTAATTCTCAAAGAAGAAAATCTTCCCCCGCAAAGGTTGGTAACAGCTCGAGTAGTAGCCATAAACCCAGGGAAGAATGGGCTGGTTCGAGTTGTTTGAATCAGAACGGTGTCGGGAGAATTCACGGGGACATTTTCGGAGGTATGTTCGCTGCCTTTTAAAGCCGATGAGTATACGAAACAGGAATATGTTGGAATGCGATTCCAAGGCGGCCAGGATGTTTGGTACCTTGCATGAAATTTATAGTAGGCTATTCTACATTTGTAGTAGGCTGTAGCAAATAAGATTTGTGTTTTTTATCTTTTGTCTTATCAGAAGAACAAATTATTTTGGTTCCTGTTTTTTGAAGCCGTTGTATATAATTCTCATGTTTTTGATCTCGTAGAGAAAAATAAAGTATAAATTTCGACAGTTATTTTTGTTTTCAATGTCAACAAACACTTTGCTCTGTGTGCCATATAATAACTTATGTCGAATTCATTTTTATCTTACGGAAAGTCCATCTCGACATTTGTCTGTATATTTGCAAACTTTTCCTTCGCCGAAAAATTTCTTCACCGTTGTTGATTGCTTCGTTTTTTTCAGTTAACCTTTCAGGAACTTTAAATATCCTTTCCTTTATTTTATTGCATACGTCGTAGCGTGGCTTCCTTTCTTAAGTCTCTTTCGAGCCACTGGAAAGCTTCCGACTGAAATTAAGGTTCTTTTGAGCAATAATAGGTCATGCTGAATTAGTCAATCGGAATTTCCGGTGGACGTGCTGATGAGCGAAGCAAATCTACGTCAAGATCGACAAGCTCAAAATCCGGTCTTGGCCCTGCAACGTTCTGATAAACTGGCTGGCTGTGTGGCACCATTTGGGTACTTTAGGGTAGCAAATACAACACACTTTTTACCTACCCGAACACCATATTCAGAATTTTCGAGCGATTAACTAAATTGGCGTTAACAATCCGAAATGTATCACAAGTGTTTTTGTATTGTTCGCAAGCACTACACTTCTAGTTCATTGTACTTTTTCTTCAGTACAATATACTATTTTTGTCAGTAATAATAATAATAATTATATTGGCGATTAGTTATATTGATTGAATTAGATTATTAATAATAATAATGTTTATTTCGTAATTCATGCCTACATACTTAATTATAATAATACTAATAAACTACAGCAATTGAACCGAAACTGTCTGTCGGACTGTCACTACACTTTTTATTTAACCACATGCGTAGATCTTTAGTTTTTTTTTTTTTTGAATATGAATTAAACGGTAAACTCAATTACTACGAATAAGGTATTTCGATCGCCTTACTTATTTATTTCACACTTTTAATTGATCTTACTAATTCGGGTAAAACATACAAATTGCGGATTACTGAATTTCTAAATTATTCAATACGAAAATGTGCACCGCCGCAAATCCAAATTCCTAGGTATCAGACCTATAGGCTAGGTATATTTAAATCTGCAGAAATTAAAACTTGATCTGGCAATGGCACTATAAAGTAAAATTTATTATGAAATTAACCTTCGAGGGAGAAATTGAAGGAAATGTATTCTGTTCTGATCTGTAAATCGAAAAACAAACCAAACCAAAAATGACATGTGTTAAAATAATTCACACAAATGTAGTTTCTGGAAGAGGTAGGAAGGTATTAATAACTTACAACTAGGCTAGAAGACTTATAGATAAACTACACAGATAAGTCAATAAAATTTGCGAAAGACAAATATAAATATAGGGTGAATTTAAAAATTCATCACCATCGACATTTTTTGAACATTGATAGTTAAAGCTTATTGCTTCAAAATAAAAATCAAGAGGTCTCCAAAAGAAAAAAAAATTTATCTCAGTTCAGGGCTTCCGTAGTGTGTTACTTTAGGTATACGGTGACTTTAAAAACCAATATCTCAAAAACGAGACCAAAGGACATCACAATTTTTCGTACATGAAAATATAAAGCTCCTAGCTTCAAAATACAAATATTAAAGAAAGCACTTGAAGTCCTCAGTAAAAAAAAACATTTCCCTTAATGCAGTGCACCCATAGTGCGTTACTTTGGGTATACGGTGAATTTAAAAAATCATATCTCAAAAACGAAGCCGGATGCCATCGAATTTTTGTACGTAGATAGATATGGTTACTAGCTTGAAAATAGAAATAGAAAAAAAAGTTCTAGTGACGTGTAGCATGAGAATAATACAAATTTTTTCGAGAAAAATACTATTATTAACAAAACAAAAATTTTGTTCTGTGCTGCTATACATTTTTTTTTTTGCAAAAATTATCAAGCATTTAGCTTCATTTAACATTTGAATCCGAAAAATCAGTTACTCCTGCTATACTCCTGCTAGGTAATATATAAGGTAGGTCAGATGGGGCTTGAAGTGCCATTGTTTTATATTACCATCAAACTTTTAGGTCAAATTATATAATAAATTAAACAAACAAATTTTAGTGCTTCATGTACCAATACTAAAAAAATTAATGCAAAAAATTTAATTATTTTTAAATTGATTTTAAATGTACGATTCGGTCCCGCTCTTGCGGGGTAATAATGTCCCCCTGTTGGGGTACATATCATGTAACACTTACAATAATAATCAATAATATTCAATACACCAATTCACATTGTCAACAAATGTCAAGCTGGCTGAAAAGCTCCAATTGTGTTTCAGGCCTTAGTCTTTGCTATCAAACTCATACTTACTTCATTGAAGGTTTGGGCTGTTTTGGGCTTGCCCATTGCCGTCTTTACGTTCCAGGCCGTGACATCGAGTTCTTTGAATGTATTAGAGTTGTACGATTTCGAATTCTCTTAGCATTTGATCTCATTGAAAAATGCATTACTTTCAACTTCAACCTTCTGCACAATGTAAATAAGCCTCCGTATTAAAAGTTTTAATTCCTTGTGCATTTACCAGCATAACAATCTAATTACTTTCCTTAAGAAAATTGTTTATATTTTATTACTCAAACATAACACTACACATTAAAATGAGAAAATGCGTTGAATTCTGTTGCCTTCATACCACAAATCACACTGGAAAGCAATCAGAGCTTTGTGCATGCCTATTGAGTTATATGAAAAAAAATAAGTCTTTCAATGTTTAACACACAGTAACTTCTTAAGTATAATAAAGACAGAAAGACAATGTTAACCATTTTTTAAATTATCCCGAAATGCTTCTATCAATTTAAAAAATATTTCCAACATTCCACATCAAATAATTCAGTTTTTTTCATTTCAAACATTGTAGCAAAAAGCCCGCCCATTGTCAGCCCTACCCACATCAGTCTTGCCAGTCTTGTAGATCGGCGCTGCAATTGACACTCTTGCTGCAAAATCATCTTGGGACTCATGTGGGTGGCCGCACAGCGAATACGCCGCTAGCGGTCAGCCGGCTTGGGGTGGTTCTTGCCACCCACATCCCTCGATGCTAGAAAAGCTGTGCGAAGTACACAAGAAAACAAACAGGAAACTGAGTTGCTTACCTACGGACTTCAGACGGACGGACGGACAAAAGAAGAAAAAAAAACTTCTCGCGTCGCCTCCACTGGTGCAGCCTGAAAACCTGAAAAGAAAATTTATGTTGAATACCATACCAGCGTTGCAGTGCTGAAATAATAATAAATAAAAATGTCAACGCCGTACAAGTGGCTACCACCCGGAGAAGTTCGACGCCGAGAGAGAGATATTTCGAGAGAGAGAAAACGTGGACTTCAGATGATGTTTAAGTCCAGACTGGACATGACTTGGGCCCATCGCCCCCATCCACCCTGGCTAAGATGTCACAGTCGGAAAGAAAATTCTTAGCCCCATGTCATGCACGTGGGTGTGTTCAGGTGTCTCACCGCGCGACCATACCACCAGCCAGATGGCTCTTACTCGAACCTGTTAAGCATACTGTTAATAATTGACAATATGTATTGCTGAGAGGAGGACATGTAAATATGCCTCTATACGAGTACAGAAATCCGAGCTAGAGGAAATACGTTTTAAACACCAATTCCAGAATCAAAACGTTATAATGTGAATCTTCATATTTTTTTCTTAAAGGTTTTACGACGACTGTATCACAATAAGTTCACAAATAAAAAAGAAAGGTATGACCTATTTAGCTACTTCACATCCTTATCAACTAAAGGCAAAAGAAAGAATACATTTGTTTAGCCTTACCTACCTAAATTGCTCGAGCCCTATTCTGAAGCCACTTAGAACTAGTTACAGGTACATCTGGCCCCGGCCATACGACATTTCCAAACAATATTAACATATTATAGGTATATATGTAGATATAATGTACTAATCAAATATAAAAAAAAACCACGGTGAAAGGGGAAGACCCACTTGTCAAAAGGAGGGCGAGATCGTTAGCAGAGTTCAATGAAGCGACAAATAAAATATCAGTGTACTGAAAAAAAAACATGCCTCTCAGTTTGACAAGGGGCTTTACCCTTTCTACGCTCAAACCTGGGACCTAGCAATTGATGGTAAAACCTTCATTGTTGAGCCCGCTTCTTGGACGCCGAATAGGTTCCTCTAACACTTATTTCCTCTGTAGAGTAATCAGTGTACACGGCGTAGTGTAATGTTCGCTTTTGCCGGTGGGTTACTGAGTTGATCAAAGTAATAGCGTTCAGTCTGTGCGACACTTATACCTTCCGGTCGTTTCACTAAGACGTCGTGTAGCACTTGATAAGGTAATACTTTCTATATCTATTAATAATGAAATGATTTAGAATTTAATAAAGTAACGCTATTCACTTTATAGAGTCTATTCAACAATAGCAACTACTTTCTTTTCAAATATGATAACGTGTAGCACTTACAAGGTAATTCCTTCTATATATACAGGGTGTTTCCCCTTAGGAGGTCCATAGAGCGGGAGGTGATAGTACTCACCTAGACGAACCAAAAATTGTATGGCAGGGGGGGGGGGGGCAATATCAACCGTTTAGGAGTTACAGGGTGATTCATAAAAAAAGCTAGGTTTTCACAAAACACCCTGTATATTAAACACTACAGGGCGTATGGTCACAGTTAAGGGCACACTGTATGCAGAACTTCATGGCCTTTCCAACGACAGCTCAACCAGCCCCGTACCTCTCTCCCCTCACAAGTTATGAAGGTATAAACTAAAAATTTCGGATTTTCTTTCCTTTTTTTTTACTTTGACCTCTATTATTTTTGCAAGAAGGTCATTAACATAACTTTTTTGTATAAAAACTGTAAGCTGCAGACTCTCCTCTTTAAGTTGACCTATTACAACCTATGTGTTAACTGTAGCCGTTAAACAGTTATTAACTCATAACCTATTCAGGTCACACCGAAAAAAGACGATATTTTTCAAAATGATGTGCTAAGGGAACAAATTATCGTTGAGAATAGTTTTGAAAATAGGTTTGAGAATAGGTTTAGAGCTAATAACTCTTAAAGGGCTGTAGATAGCACATTGGGTGTAATAGGTCATATTAAAGAGGAGAGTCTACAGTTTACAGTTTTTATAAAAAAAAGATAAGTTAACGACCATTTTGCAAAAATAATAGAGGTCAAAGTAAAAAAAAAGGTAAGAAAATCCGAAATTTTTAGTTTATACCTTCATAACTTGTGAGGGGAGAGAGGTACGGGGCTGGTTGAGCTGTCGTTGGAAAGGCCATGAAGTTCTGCATACAGTGTGCCCTTAACTGTGACCATACGCCCTGTAGTGTTTAATATACAGGGTGTTTTGTGAAAACCTAGCTTTTTTTATGAATCACCCTGTAACTCCTAAACGGTTGATATTGCCCCCCCCCCCCCCCTGCCATACAATTTTTGGTTCGTCTAGGTGAGTACTATCACCTCCCGCTCTATGGACCTCCTAAGGGGAAACACCCTGTATATATAATGATTATGATTCATAATTTAAAGTGTTCGCAAAATTCATTTATAGAATCTGTTCAATGATTGCAACTACTTTTCTTTCCAGATACGATATCGCGGAGCACTTGAGAGGTAATTTCTTCCATATATACGAATAATACGAATAATGATGTATAACTTATAATTTAATATGTATTCACGAAATTCATTTTATCGAGTCCATTCAATAATTGGAACTACTTTTCTTTTCAGATATGACGACGCGGAGCACTTACAAGGTACTTCCTTCTATATATATATATAATGATTATGATTCATAATTTAAAGTGTTCGCAAAATTCATTTTATAGAATCTGTTAAATAATTTGAACTACTTTTCTTTCCAGATACGATATCGCGGAGCGCTTGAGAGGTAATTTCTTCCATATATACACAAAAAAAATATTTTGATTTATAATTCAAAGTGTGCACAAAATTCATTTTATAGAATCGTTCAGATAGTTTATGAAAACGTGGCTTCAAATATGTTTACGGAATCGCTGCATCCAGATTATCGAAGGTTAGTGCCACCAACCTTATGAGAGTAGTAGCCGAAGTTAGGTTATAAACTGGCTCGACTCTATAGGCATGATAACCACATCCATATGATAAAATTGTCGTTCACAGAACTCCGCACGTATGGTACTACCTCCAATTAAAATGAATGCAAAAAGGAAATTTAGATACTTAACTTGGCCGTGGATTCCTTAGCTCATGTACAGGAAAATTCCAGGTTTATACCCCCGTGAACTGTCGTGTGGCTACTTGTCGGTTGTACTGCTCTGTGTCCAACACTTATATCTGCCCCGCGGCTATACCGCTAGTCGCGCGATGATCACCCCAAATTCCTGCCGGGGAAGTTCCCAGGTTGATCACTTTACAGGTACCAATTCGCAAGCAAGTTTCCGGCCGTCCCCTTTGTTTTCTTGTTGCCCTTTTTGTCCTATTTCTTGCAATGCTTCAAAAAAAAATCCAAACTTTTTCACCAAGCACTCAAATGGATACCTCGCTCGTTGACAGTCGCTCGATCAATCCTTGGCCACTTCTCACCCGTTTCACAAAAACTCAAGAACAATCCCTCGCATGCTATAGCGGGTACACGTCTCAGGTTGCTATTGGGTGGTTCGTGGTCACATGGTATCGCGCCGCTTGAGTGCTAGGCTAGTAAGCTACATACGGGACGGTGTTCGGATTCCAGGCAGGAATGGCATGCAAGTGGGGTTTAGTACAGGGTTTGTTAAACTTTTCGTACTTTCGCCTTCTGTTGAATGATTTTTAAATATTGATACGCGCTTTGGGCGCATCGAGCGTGATAATCTTGTGGCTATGACTTAATCGTGGTGAAAAATTTTGTATTTTTTTCTTCTTGGTCAACAGAAGCCGCGGCGGTAGGTATTTTCTTGTGTTTGGTATTATTTCTCTTTCAGGGGATTGATGCTTCGTATGGAAAGGTAGCGCAGGGCTACTTTATAAAAAAAATAAGAACCCTGTTGCTCCTTTTTTAGGTACCCGAGAAATTTATGGGAAACAAAACAGAAATAAAACGTAAAGTAGCGTGTGGGCAGAACGCTACAACATTGCTCAAAGTATTTTTTTAATCAATGAATCGGCAGAGGTACACATTCGCCTTATGTCTTCACAAGCTGCGCTTGCTAACTGCGCTGTGAATCAAACGGACGGCAACGTTTTCTGTGTTTAAATCTTCATAACTTTTCAATTATAATTGAAACGTAATTCAAATATTAGCCTATTTTATAGGCAAATTTGTTGCCTTTATGGTAGTATAATTTATACTTTAAGTTTTTATACATTTTGAAAAGAAAATCAGTTTCAAACAAAAGTAGATCTAATTTAAGAACTATTTGCTCCCACTTTGAAATGAGCTTTCATTTCTCTGTGAGAAAACACAGAGAAATGAAAGCTGGTATGAAGGTAACAGAATTCAACGCATTTTCTCTTTTTTATGTGTAGTGTTATGTTTGAGTAATAAAATATAAACAATTTTCTTAAAGAAAGTACTTAGATATTTATTTTGGTAAATACACAAGGAATTAAATAACACAATTCCTGAATAAAACTTTTAGTACGGAGGCTTATTTACATTGTGCAGAAGATTGAACTTGAAAGTAATTGATTTTTTCATAACAGCACATGCTAAGAGAAGTGCGAAATCCTACCACTCTAATACTTTTGCAAGTAGCAAAATCGGTTTCTGTCACGGCCTGGAACATAAAGACGGCAATGGCTTGGCGGATTGATGCAGGAAAACCCGTGAAATAACCCAAGGGGCAAGGGGTACGAATTAAATATTAATTAACACTTTTTTACCACAGAATTTTTTTCTTACTTATTATTATTTTTATGTTCATGCTTGCAAATTCGGTAAATACTTTTAAGTATATGAAAATAAAAGCGATTAGAATTGCACGCAGGTTGTACAATTTTGTCAGGTGTACAGGTATTACCTCGTTGAATAGAGGCAAGAGTACCCAATCATTAGCCGTAAAGTAATCGATGTCAAAATTGTACATAAGACACTTTTAAGAGATCTCTCAGACTCTTAAATTTAGCAAGTAAGAGATTTTAGCAGAATTAGTATTATACATATTTTTTTTTAGAAACCTTAAATTTAAGAGATTAAGAGGCTTTAGAGAATCTGATCACTCTCTTTTCAGTCAGCTCAGCTTTTAAGGCTGAATGGCAGAAAATAAAGCTCTCGATTCCGAGCTTTCATTTAACTATGTAGTAGTAGCGTGATCTTTCGTACAAAGTTTTCAATTTAGTGCCACACGCAGAAGCAGTACTCGCTGTATATTAGTATCTTGACCTAGCAGAAGTACATAATCAATGCTGTGTTGACATGGCAGAATTTTTTTTTCTTTATTTTCTATAGGAAACATGTCTGCCATATTCAAACCCAAACGTATTGTTTTGTTGTTGTTCGGAATTTAACTGAACTGCTTTTGTAATTTTATTATTGCTTTCCATACAGCCTTTGGAATCTATATATAACATCCCTTGTTTTCTATGTATGTATAATGTATATGAACAATGGTTCAAACAAGTTGGATTAAATTGGAGGCATCTTATTTATACCATAGATGAAATCTATAGGGTATACTTAGTTTTTCATTCCATTTGTAACACCTAGAATAATGGATTGGACACCCACGCATAATATTAAAAGTTATTTTGATTTTTGCATGTCCGTCCGTCCACACGATAACTCGAGTACGCGTTCACTTAGAGGGCTGAAATTTTGCCACAGGTTTTTTTTTTTAAAAAAGTAAATTTAAATTCGCAAATGGGCCGAATCGGGCAACTCCTCCATAGGGCTGCCATACAAAAATTTCGTGTTTCACTAAATATTTGGGCACTGCCTGAGAATGCGCTAAAATTTGGTACATGGTGTTTTCGTAGAAGTAGTAAATCAAATTTAAAAAATTGACTAATTCGGGCAACCCCATCTTGGTGTTGACATATAAAAATTACTCACAGATGAGTACATAAGAAAATATGCAAATATTTTAGAACGTTAGAGAGAGGCTGTTTCATGGCTTGGGAAGTATGACAATATGTACTTTGGATGCATTTATTTGTGAACCATATGTATTTCTACTCATTTCCACGCCACCAGAGGGGCAGAGTAACTGGCACGTTTTTTTTATTGTGGTTTCCCCAATAGGCCTATTCCATGTTGATATCACAATATTTTACAATAATATGTTTAGTTAAAATCTGCAACATAGAAAACTGTCAAAATTTACGCACCTGTATGTATGGAAAATGTATGCAAACCACTATAACGACCGCATAAAACGGAACTAAAATATTAAAGAACAATAATATAAAAATGAACGTCATGTAGCGGCTTCATTAATAAAATCTCAAATAAATCTGTTGCACTGATGATGATCTGAAATGTTCAATTTAACGAAGAAAGTTTAACCTTAGGCAGGCAAGGCTTTCTTCTTCTACGTAAATAGCAACAGGGGTGGTGCGTAACCCCACCACTTTCAATTGGAAATAAAACTATGTTGCAATGAAAAATCACATGTTTTTATTATCAGATCAAGTAGCCTGTTTTATTACAAATTATAAACAGTCTTATTATCACTGTTTTTATAATTCTAACATTAAATTTTCTTTATGAAATGTATTTAGGCAAATATTCATACGATGTTCAGAGCATGCGGGCAATTTGCATTTTGCACAAAAATTTTTAACTTTTTTGTCTCGTTTTCTTGGACATGTTGCACATCTTGCCTGCTTTTGTAATTTCACCGGGGGTTCGCCTCCAGCAGGTTCCTGGTTCATATTTAGAACAACCCGTATTGTACTCGCTAATTCTCGTGGCAGATTCGTTGTCAAACGACGCGTCATAGACGGCTCCGCAAATTGTAAGGCCAGTTGTTCTAAATAATTGCTGCGGAAATTCTTTGCAAATAGTTTTCAATTTGATCATACGAAAATGAAGCCATTTTAACCTAAAAAACAAGCATATATCTTATCAATACCAAAAAAAAAGAGTTACGTAAATAGCAACTGGGGTGACTGGCAACCCCAGCATAGTCAATATTACAAAAACAACGACCTACCACGACGCGATGAGCTGTGCAACTGATCACTCTCGCTCCAATTAGAGAATAGACCGAACGAAATATAGAGATAACAACAGAAACAAAAACTATTAGGACTTTTCTCGAGTGGTGGGGTGATAGGTCACCCCGCTTGCCTTCCGAAGGTTAAATTAGTCAGAATTTGGTAATGCATCTCGAAAAGCATTGATCATTCAATTAAAAATCAACCGTTTTTGCGGTCCTTTTGCGAACCCCGTTTTACCCCCAAAACGTGAGCTGCCCCTTTTACGGGTTCCCTTTGGCATTTTAATAACTATTATCCGTTTACTCAAATCACTTAATCACTTAATCACAATTCAAAATAATGCACATACATATATCCATATAGAATGTACCCAATTGATAACGTTAATTATTTGCCGAATACACCTAGAGCGAAAAAAAAACCGAGTATTTGCATGGATTACAAAACAAATTCCCAATCTCAAATAAAGTATGCAATAAAAAATTGAAAAGAGAAAAAAATTCCAAATAATTTCCCTATGCTTATATTCTAAATAAATATCTTCCGTCTTTTTTAACTAAACCATAAACGAAAAATATTAACAAATATTCTCCCTTTTCTCTCAGTGCATTCCTAATCCACTCCAACAACAAAACTGCACACACAGCTAGCAGCAGACGGGCTGTGCTTGAGCTATGCTATACATTATGTACATGCCTGCATGATAGATACTCATTTTTAGAGACACATAAGATAAATTTGTTGGCCTTTATTTACTGGAGCCTACCGCCATCCCGGAAAGCTTTTGAGAACTAAAATGAATAAAAACCAATTTTACCATTTACTTTTTATCACGATAGAGGTTTACAAAATGATTTTTATAAAATAAACTACTTTCGTGATTAATCCAGTTTTTGGGCCGCTGAATAGAATCACCTCAATCTTCATTATCGTGGTAAAATAATTGTGTAGCAACAAATTTTATTCAAGTTACAAGAGTCTCAATCTTAATGTTATGAAAGTAATTATAACATGAAAAATATTAACAAATTTGAAAAAACAGCTCCACCAGCATTTACAAATATGTTTGGAAAACATATGTACGAAAAATCATAAAAACTGGTGTGTACATGAAAAAGTTATTCGGGGGGAGAGGAAAATAACACTGTTTTTTGAGGCTTTTGATTTTAAAAAAAAAAACTCAAAATCTTTTTCAACAATCTAAACCCAGTATCATTTGAACTTATGAGTTTCTAATATTTTGCCCAAGGTTTCAAATCAATATCATAAAAACTGTGGAAAATAAAAAGGGGGAACAAAACGCTTACATATTTATTCAGCCTTAAAGACAATTCACTTTGCAAGAAGAAAGAAGAAGAATAAATATTTAGCGAGGTGATGATGGCAATAGGGCCAACCAAGAAGTAGCTAGCACCAAGTACGCACATTTTGTTGCACTTGTGCCCAGATATGTCATCACAATCATTTTGCTACGTTTTAGTTCCTTATATGAATTACAATTTACAATTATTTATTATTGTCTTATTGATTATTGTCTGATAAATTCACAGCACGTAAAGATAATTGAATTACTACTTTATCACCTAAGTCACAGGTAAAGAATTCTACTGCCACAATTACGTCCAAGAGGATTTTTTTATATAAAAAAAATTGCTGCTAAAACTTTAAGTTGACGATACTATTGTCGAGTAATGTTGATTATCGTTAGGCTATATCATTGCAATCACTTTAAAGGCAAAAAATATTGGCATTCTGAAATTCTTTATGAATACAGCCTCAAAAATAGCAAACGGATCCAAGTCGAACCTCAGTGCACGGCTGATATCAAATTCTACAATTATTTTAAATTTCATAAAATTGTACATTATTTATGTAATATATACCTATTATATAAATACGTACTAACTTTACATTGTTTTTATCCAAAATTTCGGTATTAGAAACAAAATAATTTCTGCGACTATGAGGATAAGAGATATAAGCGTACCCCGGTAAGGAGCTCTTATGATAAAAAATATTTTACAGAATACTAGGTCACTTAAAATATCTCCATAAAAGTTAAGAGATCAGCTGACGTCTGACATCTCTTAACATTTTGCGCAGAGTACTAATTTCTGCTAACGGACTTTGGACAGCGGAGTTAAGATGATAAGATCTTTTATCTCTTTTGTAAAATCAGAGAATTCGCAGCGTAGTGTATCTTGAAATAATATATTGCTTGTTATTTAACAGAAAGCCATCTGAGAGGTCTGCAGATACGAAATGCGCTTGCTATTTTAATCTAGCTGTCGTATCGTACGAAGTATTATGCTATCTCTGCTAGTACTTTCACTTAATTCAATGATGAACATAAAGCTTCACAAATTTGATCATGGTTCTTTTTTGCACTCTTGAAATTCACTTACAAACTTATCAAACTTGACCAACCAAAATACTTCTCCGACGTATTCAGGTTTGCTCGATTCACCTGTTATATATTTATAGGGTTGCGCCCAGCTAAAGGTAAAAGCTCCACGCGTGGCGCACTTTTGTTTTCTCTTACTTTTAGTTATCCGCTTTGTTCAATTCATAATATTTTTAGCCAAAATTTCTCTTGATCTTTTTCTTATATAATTGATCTTTCTGATCTTATTACAACACTTTTTTTCTTTTCACAATTGAGTTTTCTGACAACAATTCAAAGCACGCCTACCTAGACCGACCGAAACTGTTTTTAATTTTATGCTCAAAAACTGTTAGGTGACTTTTCGCGTCATCACTTCGATACAAATTTAAAAACGAACTCAACCCTCAGCTTGGCTCAAATCCCGTTCTTCAGGCTAGAAAATGCTAGATTGCATTTTCTTACACTGAGAAAATTCGCGACAGACAGTGGCTTAAAAACTGTAATTCTATCCATTAATAAATATCAGCCACGTCGTTACGTCATTTGAAATCGCCGGGGGCTTATCCTTGTAATGTATGTACAGATGTACATGCATATTGTATTTTTCGCAACAAATCGTGCTGGAGGAAAGATTTGTCTCTTGATTTATTTATTTCTTTATATTTTTCTACTGCCTTCAGCAAAATTTGTCAGTAGAAAATTATAAAGAAATAAATAAATCAAGAGACAAATCGTACATCCAGTACGATTTGTTGTGAAAAATACAATATGCATGGACATACGTACATACATTAAATGTATATTTTGCTGAAGGCAAAATTTGTCGTGGGAGCTTTAAGCAAAACGACTTGGATTAAAAACTGAAACTTTTGTTTTTCCCCAAGTCGTTTTGTGGGAAGAATTTAGAGGATTTAGAGGATAAGCTAATCATGTCTTAAGCATGATTGGCTTATATTTTGCCAGTTTTCAGGCATATATTTATGTATGAAAATTTATTTAATAACTTTATTTTATACCCCTTGTAGGTATATTTTAGGTAAATTTTTGATATTCACCAATCCCTCCCCCTGAGAAAAAAGAGAATTATTCTTTGAAAAGGACTAATTCTCATGGGAAGTAGTTGTTGGTCTTAATGTAGTAGCTCGAGTTTTTTTTTTTTTTTTTTTTAAAATAAAAAAATTACTTTGTTTAACCTTACCCCAGTTAAAATTTATATTGTTTTTTATCCTCGTGTTAGCTTTGTTGTCATTTTCTTTTATTGTATAGGTTAGATTTGTTATCTTAATATAATTTGTTTAACTTATTATTATTCTATTTGGTTAATTTTAGGTTGGTTAAAGAATTTTTTTTTATTAGTAGCCTAGTACATTTATTTCTCATTTGTTCCTATTATCTACTTATTTATTTATTATTTATGTCTACTTTTGCGAAAATTATGCTTTCTTTTACTCCTTGCCTCTACTGTTACTTAGTAGGGATATATTCTATTTATTTATTGTTATTAACTACCTACTTCCAAGGCTGATCTACCTATTTTTGTTCATATCTAATTCTAACGCATGATAAATTTATGATGTTATTTTATGCATATACATTTTCGTTTTTATTTAACTCTATTGTCCTTTTTTTTATAAATCTAGTGTATTTTTATATTATTTAATCTTTAATTATAATATATGTTGTTAGGCTTTGCTGCCGTTATGCGTTTTGTTTAACTTTTTTTGTTCCTGTTGTTTTTTTTTTTAGATATTTGGTTATAATTCCTTTTGCTATACTTTTGTGTATATATATATTTTTATATTTTAACTTATATGGTTTTATACTTCTGGTTCTGGGGAGGCTTCTAGCTCGCTTTAAAATGGGTGATGTAGCCTTGGTATGTTCTTTTAAAGGAATTTGCTCTGCTGAAAGTTCGGGGTTACCTTGTGGCTGGCTCGTATTTTGTCTCATCTTGTTGACTACAGGACGTAGATATAGAGGTTGTGGACAGGATGTGGGATTGCCTATTCGATATCTTTTCCTGGTATTTGGTAATTTTTTTCGATTTCTTCTATGGAAAGGGTGCCCTTATAAATTGAATTAAGTATGCCTTTTCCTGTTAAAATCTGGGTTTGTATCAAACTTTTGTTTGGAGATTCTTGTAAAATTTCGGCTAGATTCAAATCGAATAGGGAATGGTTAAGCCCAGAAAACATACGCAGCTGGGTAATATTCAGTAAGTGTTTAGTCTTGCCCTCGTAATTAAGTACTTTTTCTCTGATTTGCAATTGACAAGGCTGGGTATTGGCGATTATTCCCTGTCCCTATAATTTGATAATTGAAAAATGGTTGAGACATGTGATATGTAACACCGTTGAGGTGATAAACGTAAATATCCATGTATTGGGCTTGTTTATCTTTATCAACATGTCTTTCTGGAGGACCTGCACTCTCAGTTTACCTTTAGAAACTTCATTTAGAGGATTGAATAATAGCTTGACTATACATTCATTTGATGTTGCTGCCTTGATTATGGGCGTATTTAGTTGACCTGTATACGTATTTTCATCCAAATTGTTGGTGCTCTGTTTGAACTTGTTACACGAACAGTGTTCATGTCTTCACTCTTTAGGAGGAGAAACTCTTTTGTTTGTGCGATACTTGCCACATAGGAATAGCCGGGGTTTGGAATTAGAGAAAAACTTGCTGACTTGGGTACAGGGAAGCATCGGATTTGTTGCAGCCTCATTTTTGGTACATCAAAATTGGGAGAGTTACTCTCACCACTAATTTACTTTGCATGAAATGCGATTGAGCTCCTCCTGTATGATGTTGCACAAATAGACCATTCTGATCCTTCGGACAATTCAACGTGGCCTAACGATATGTTTTTTGAAGGTTTTGCGGAGACACGTGGAGTAGATGAATATGATTGGTTCTACTAGTCAAGATTATGTCCAGAAGGGAGTGTTTATTTTATTAAGTTTCTGGTTGAGGATGTGAGGGTCTAAGGATTTATATTGCGAATAAAAAACTATACTTCTGAGCTTGATACAAATTTATTTCTAATTTAAGTAAATCGAAGCCGAGCGCGTATAAGTTCTGTTCAGCAACAAAAACCGATAACGAATGAGTTCTCGTAATGACTAAAGCAAAAATGATCATGATAACAAAAGAAAAGTTAACTTTTACATAGATTCAAAGCAGTAGACAATTCAATACTAAGCAAAGTATAGCAGACAAATTACTGTAATTATAACTACGCAATATAATAGTTAATTAGAATGTAGTTGCGTCCATATATAAATGTAGACTGTGCAGCTGTGATTATCATGATGGTTACTCTCTATTGTGCCAAATGGCACTGCATAGTTTGTCGTTTTTCTGGCACTAATTCCTTGATGATTTTCGTGTGCTTTCGTACGCTATTTATAGCGTATATGGGTTGTTGCTGCGCGTTACACAGGTCTCCCGTGTCCGTCTTATTTATGCAGAGTATATTTACTAAATAAACTAGTATCTGCCGATACATTTTCTCTATATCGGCACAATAAACGTAAGGAAAGAATCGCCATTTCAAGATGATGGTTGCAAGATCGTGTAGCAATTTAGGTCCTATATGGACACCGTCATTCAATGATACTCCAGTGGTGGATTTGTGCGAAGCATTGAAAACTACACGTAGGTGAGTGCTCGTACTGATTGGCTTCAGCACGGCATGATGTGGAAGGTAGTAGTGTTCTGATGGCTTCAGATCTATTTGATGTGTAGGAATTTGTTGCATATGTCCTAGAGATAGATATTCATTTAGGAATTTAGAATACTGAAGATGTAACTCGGGGGATTCGAGAAATTGTTTTTCCACACGGTGTAAGGAAAATATAGCTGCAGCACGTGTATTGCCCAGAATCCCTTGGTCAGATCTTCTTGGTAAACGTACAACATATATACCTGTAGAGTCGCGGTGGGTGGTACTTTTAAAGAATTCTTCACACTCTGCTTCATCCGGAGTTAGAACTGGCTCCTTGGGGGCTTCTTCAATCTCCCAAAATCGTCGTATAGATGCGTTCAAGTCTTCTCCTAGAGTAATGTGGAACGTTGAACTCGGTTGGTGGCCTTTTGAGGTTTGTCCGCTAATACGTCCGGATAGAATCCAGCCTAAATGAGTCTTTTGAGCTATTGGAGTGCCAACTGGACCACGCCGAAGCCCAGTCAGCAGTAATCTCGCATACAAATCTGCACCAATGATAACATCAGCGACAGCTGGAGAAGAAAAGTCAGGATCCGCTAATTCTATGCCTTGTAGGTGAGGCCAATTTCCAGTATTAATCCGACAGTTTGGAAGATGCGAAGTTAAACTAGGAATAACCAATGCGGTGGCCGGGAAAACCTTAGAGTCATTGTTGCGAGGAAGAATATCAAAGGATACTTGGGCTTGAGCAAGCCCTGCTTCACAGCTGCCAACTCATAATATAGGTACACAAACCTTGCGTTGGGGTAGACCCAATGCTTTAACTATCTTAGTAGATATGAAGGTAGATTCCGATCCTTGATCTAATAGAGCACGCGCTGGTTGAGTTCTACCATCATTAGATCTAAGTAGAATTTTAGCTCTACGTGAGGTAGTAGTCGTATGTGAATGGGTAAATGTAGGCACTTGAGCAATGCGAGTTGGTTGGTTTGATGGAGGTGGGTGACTACCTTCTACTAGGCTGATCCGTTGAGTTAAATGCAGCATTGTGTGGTGTAACTGACTGCAGGCCTTACAACGTTCTGCCGACGGACACTTTCAGACAGAATATCCAGATCTTAAGCTATTGAAGCATAGTGCTCTTTCTCGTACAAATTCACGGTGTTGCTCAGCTGGCTTGGTGCGAAAGGAATTGCAGAACATTAACAAATGTTTGCCACCGCAGCCTAAACATCGCTTTACAGTCAAAGAATGGTGACTACGTGCAGAAATAGCCATCCGATTATTGATATATTTTGTTTTGGTAAGAGACTGACCATTGCCAATGGCTTCTAATGTGCGAAGTCTACCTTCTAAAAATGTTTTTATGGCGTCGAACTCGCGAACATCTGCAGTAGCTGACAGTGAGTTCTCCCAGTCTTTCGTAGTATTTGAGTCCAACTTCTGTGCAATCACATAAACCAACCAATCACCCCATTGTTTAACTGCTCTATCCAAGTTTGTTGAAGCACCTATGGCTTGTGTCGCACTATCTAGTATGCTTCTAATTTCAATAGCAGATTCAGCTTTCATCGCTGGCAGATTCATTATGGAAGAAATGTAGGAATTTACCAATACCCGCTTATTTTCAAACCGATCATTCAGAATTTTCCATTCAGACTGATAATTTGAATTAGTTGCAGCTAAGTGTTTCATAAGATTCTGCTCTTCGCCAACTAACTCGTCTTCAGATAGTGAAGCTTTTGCACATTTGCGATGGAATCATTTTTGTGAATAATTTTTGTGTTAAAATATGATTTATATAAATCCCGAAATGACGGCCACTCTAAATAGTCCCCAGAAAACGACGGGATAGATATTTTAGGTAGATTGGAGATGACATTCTCAGTTGCATTGGAGCTATCTAGTGTTGATTTAGAATGTCCATTATTATCATTATTCGGCGGGTTTGTGATTTCACGTACACGACCTTTTAAATAACCAAGATTTTTAACGTAGTGACGCTCAATATCAGAATAAGTATCTAATGTAAAATATCTACTTGTTAAAAACTCAGCGGTTACACCAGTAAAGAGTTTTTCGTGATGCTCCATAAACTGTTTCCAGTACGTTTCAAACAATTGTATTCTAGCATTAAAAAATTTTTCGTTCTGTTTATCAGCCCCTGTTCTTTCAGTATTTGTGATGAAGCGAATGATTTTTCCACTCAATCGTTCTTGTTGTGCTAGCAACGCGGCAGACATTATCGGAGAATGTAAAATAAAATCGACTTATCGATTGTGACGATTGCAGGTGCAATGTGCAATGTGAGGTATTCCGTAAAAAATTTACCGCCGATCGTAAACTGGCAGACGGGTATATTTATTTGATTTATACCAAGAAGTTTTCACTAATTAGGTCGTAACCTAATTATAGTAATTATGATTAGAGATTAATGGGAACTTTAAAAATTGCACATAATTTTGTCACTGTTTCAATATGTGTAATGCACGAATCACGATTCACAGATGTACATATCCACTGTTCACTTAGTTTCACTGGAATCCGTATTTCCGCACGAAGATGTGTAAATTGGTTCACCATGAACTATATGTAGTAAGATCTAATCACGATATTGTCTCTAAGCGCGAGTAATTCCCGAAATTCCTCACTCGAATATCCCCTGAATTCTATATTCTTTATCACAGCTCACATATATATAGAATTACAAATCACCGCGAGTTTGCTAGCACATAAGACAACACTTTGTATAACGTAAATTGATCATAGAATACGGCCGACACGCGTGAATCATACGAATGCACGTATTAAAGTTTTCGATTTTTATGTATATCCTTAATCCCGATCCTTATCCGGCTCGAAGGACCATGTTTATTTTATTAAGTTTCTGGTTGAGGATGTGAGGGTCTAAGGATTTATATTGCGAATAAAAAACTATACTTCTGAGCTTGATACAAATTTATTTCTAATTTAAGTAACTCGAAGCCGAGCGCGTATTAGTTCCGTTCAGCAACAAAAACCGATAACGAATGAGTTCCCGTAATGACTAAAGCAAAAATGATCATGATAACAAAAGAAAAGTTAACTGTTACATAGATTCAAAGCAGTAGACAATTCAATACTAAGCAAAGTATAGCAGACAAATTACTGTAATTATAACTACGCAATATAATAGTTACTTAGTATGTAGTTGCGTCCATATATAAATGTAGACTGTGCAGCTGTGATTATCATGATGGTTACTCTCTATTGTGCCAAATGGCACTGCATAGTTTGTCGTTTTTCTGGCACTAATTCCTTAATGATTTTCGTGTGCTTTCGTACGCTATTTATAGCGTATATGGGTTGCTGCTGCGCGTTACACAGGTCTCCCGTGTCCGTCTTATTTATGCAGAGTATATTTACTAAATATTTTGCGAGTTCTGCTAGCCTTATTTGCTGATACACCATGAGGCTTCCTAGATCCTCGAAAAATATACTCGAGCGTTATAGTATAGAGTTTCTCGGCAAATTCTCCTGTCGTGTACTGGATGAGGAGGGCTATTGTACATTTTTGTCCACAAGTCGAAGGAGGAAAATAGTCCTTGAAGTATATTGTCTACTTTATTCGTGCTGTTATTGAACTCAGCAGTGGATTGGCTCCACCGCAAGTGCTAATAAAGGGGTATAAAAATGGGATTTAATAGGAACCAATAAAATTGGAAGTTAAGTCAACTTGGTTCTTTTCTGTACAACATGTTTTACTCGAAATATGGTTTTAAACTGTTATTATGTACCATTACTTATTAACGTCACTTGGTATTACGATTACCTGATAAGGTCCTATCCAGATCTGAGAAAGCTTATGTTTTCTGCTTTCATTATTGATGAGGACCTTTCCTCCTATGTGGAAAGTTAAGGGTCGTACCCCTTTGAGCGCTGCTTGCTAGGTGATAAATTCTTTCATGCCGTGGCATAAGATTTTTGGAGCTTATATTTTAATATGCGATAATAGCTCTCAAGATTATAAATGGGTTCAGTATCTCGTTTTAAATTTGATGGGACATCTGCTGTGAAGCCGTAAAGGCAGTTCTTTGGGGTAAATTTAGTGCCCGCGTGTACACTGTTGTTATACATGAATGCAGCGGTTCGTAAGTATTGGTCCCATGCTTTGGAATTTTCATCTAAGATTGTTCGCAGCACTGGCGTGGCGTGGACTTGGGGCGAGGGGAGCAATCAGATCATAAATTTTACAGAAGTGTTAAATAACCATGCACTCAAATGATATTGCAGCGCTTCTAAGAAATTATAGGGTTTCTGTGCTCGATTCGACTCTGCTAGGACTAGGTAGTTACTCCTATTCGGGTCTCGCCTTAATACTCGACGAGTACAAGTTATTAAAATTAAGCAAAGACCAGCAAATATAAAAGATAGATAGATATATTTAAGATTGTTCTGATAAGTTTCGATTTTATGTTTTATTTATTTTTTAATTATACACATTGCTGCGGACATTAATAAAGAGTCGTCTTCACTTTCGTTTGTTACTGAATAAAGTCAACGTTTACACAAATAAAACTAAAAAATAACAAGTGAAAAAGCTAGAATTGGTCTAAGTAAGACCAATTCTTATGATACCCTAGATGAATGCCAGTATGAAATTTCGTATGGGTACCCATTTGAGCAATTTTGATTTTTGCAGTGGTTTTTCGCATATATTTCTAGAACGGTTCGTCGGACAGAAAAAATGATTATAACCAATTTTATAGGATTTTATATTCTCAAGAAGTTTTTAGTACAATAAAAATGTCTTGGACTGATCGTTTTCACAGTATACATAAAAAACCCAATTTTTTATATGGCAACACCAAGAATGGGTTGCCCGATTTAGTCCATTTTTGAAATTTTATTTGCTAGTACAAATAAAACACCATGCACCAAATTTCAGCTCTCTACGGCGACTCGTCCTCAGGCAGTGTTCAAATATATAACGGAAAACGAAATTTTTGTATGGCAACTCCACGAAGGAGTTGCCCGATTTGTCTCATTTTCGAACTTAATTTTACTTTTTTTTTTTTAAAGTCCGTGTACAAAATTTCAGCTATCTAAGTATACGCGTTCTCCAATTATCCTGCGCACAGAGGGACGGTCGGACAGACGGACGGACGGACGGACGGACGGACGGACGGACGGACGGACGGACGGACGGACGGACGGACGGACGGACATGCAAAAATCAAAATAACTTTTAATATTATGCGTGGGTGTCCAATCCATTTTGCTCTACCATCATTATTTCGAGGTGTTACAAATGGAATGACAAACTTAATATACCCCTTTAGATTTCATCTAGGGTATAAAAATGTGAACAGCTAATCAAACTGGTGTAAATTTGCTCAAATTATCTGAACGTAATCAAGTTATTAAATTCAACTGCCTTCTTATGAAAGAAAAGCAAACACTTCTTTTTATTTTACATATATTGTAACCGCCAACGCGTTTCATCGTGTCAAAACAACATCAGGGCTCTTGTTGTAGCCCTGATGATATCCTGATAAGACGAAACGCGTTAGCGGTTACAACGTATGTAAAATCAAAATATATGCGTACGTTGCGGAAAAAACAAACTGCTCTCTTTTCTTTTGTAAGATAGCAATTAAAATTTAGCTATTCCAGCACGTGTTATCTATAAAATCTGTTAATTATTCAATTCAATAAATAATTCTAATTTTAACAAATTTTAATAATTTTTTATAAAAACTTCAGCTATAAAAGCCGTTATTAAACTCCAAAATATTAAACGTTTTAGGTTGTTGATTTGAGTTTAGATTTAGATCCAGACTTGATTCGGACTCGACGAGTTTTCAAAATTTGAAACTCCGTACTCGCCCAGTTTTGAAAAGCCGAGTTTCCAGATACCCTAAACAAATTAGCTATACCCCTCTCGATATCTATCTCTTAAGAACTCCAGGAGTTAATTTTTTAAGAAAATAGGTAACTGCAAGAGTGCAATGAGTCGACCGAATGAAGAGGAAGATGAAGCCACGAAACATATTGTAACGATTTTCCCGACGTGACACAATGTTATGTGTCATCCGTCAAAATTACTCCGGCCGAGCGGTAGTGAGGGAGCACTGTACTACAGATGTGTTGCCGTAACAGGTCTTTCTTCAACAGGATTTTATTCGCTTAAGCGCAAAGTGTACCTTCAATAGTGTATACCTCAGCTTGATAAATGCCAATTCGACGTAAAACTACAAAAGTTCCACTAAAAAAAGTGTACTCGCTTAGATATCCGCCAACTGCATGTGGAAATAGTGGAAAAGCTTGGTTAGAGATCAAAATATTCCAATCAAAAGTCCATCGACTTAAATTATCGACAAATCAATGCAGAAATCGTGAAGAAGCTTGGGTTAGAAATAAAAAAGTTCCACTTTAAAGTGTACCAATGTAGAATTTGTGGAGAACCTTTGGGTGGAAGTAAAAAGTTCCGCTTTATGGGCAGCCACATACTATTAGGTTTTTCCCGTCCGGTGGTTATTCTCGATTATTTTATGGATACAAGTCAGTGAAGTCTGTTCAGTAATTTTTGGAGGTGTTATAAAATAAGTTTTAGTTTGGGTAGTACTACCACCTATCGAATTTTAAGAAACATAGTCAATTATTTGTTATCTTTTTTCCTCAGAACGAAACAAATAATTGACTCCTTATCATATAAGTAGGAAAATAGTAGACAGTTATGCTCGCTCTGCCGGACGAAACTTGAAGGTAGGAGGATGATTAGGACAAAACTGAGCCATCAACCTACAAGCAGCATAGACCCTGTTAGACCGGCCAGTATAAGGTACAATAGGAATAGCAGTGATACTGACCGAAAACATTCCATATTTAGTGCACGCCTATGGATAAGCAAACACTTAGATTTGGAGGGATTAAGCCTTAGTTTATTAATAGAGGACCATTGGAGGCTATTCCAAATCCTCCACTACTCGAAAGATGAAATGATGATGGAAAGTTTTTTTAGTTTCTCGCTCTTCTGATACATATTACTTGACATAGTTAAGGAGAAAATTTAAAAATCAAAAACTTTCAAGCCGCTCTGCGCCAAGCATTTTACCTTACTAGAAAAAAAAACCCAAATCGTTCTAAATATCGCACGCACACTCCAAAAACAATCTAAAATTATTTTATTAAATGTACCTACATATCGTTTCGTTCGCTGCTTCTGTACTAGTGCACTGCACTAAATTTCAACAAACCTTCCGGGAAAAACGGAAACGTATATCGCGTCCCATTGAACTCAATGAGTTTAGAATTTCAGTCAGCGGCCAGCCACGGTTGCTTTCAGGTTTTGAAACCGGTCCGATTTTAACCTGGTCGTATGTCGCTGCGAAGTAAATCACTTGGGATTCATTTGGCACGGAAAAAACCGTAGGGAAACAACCTAATCGTATGTCGCTACCCTAAAGTGTACCAAATCAAATGATTGCCACTCAATGTAGAATTTTTGGAGAAGCTTTGGTTGGAAATAAAAGTTCGACTTTAAGTGTACGAAATCAAATGATCAGCACTCAATGTAGAATTTGTGGAGAAGCTTTGATTGGAAATAAAAAGTTCCACTTTAAAGTGTAGCAAGACAAATGATGGCCACTCAATGTAGGATTTGTGTAGAAGCTTTGGTTGGAAATAAAAAGCGATGGTTTAAAAGGTTAAATCAGCTGTCTCATTCAATTCCAATATCAGTGATTTTGTCGTGCCCTCGAGCAATTAGAAGACGTTTTTACGATAATTACCTTTACTTCTTTATTGACTGAATGTTTAAATTGCCCTATCTCAACAATGTTACATATATTCACGATCCGCACTCTTTACTTGTAGTATAACTTAGTACTTCACGCTAACTTAGAAAAAACGCGACTCTGAACTGAACGCTTAACGGCGAGAATACTACGGGCTAAAAAATACTACGGGCACTCGTCAGACCAGTCATTGGTCTTTTATGAACCTATACTCGGAAGTAAACTTTCATTGCTCACAACGCGGATGTAAACAAACGACAACAACCTTGTCGTTTGTTCTACGGGTTGCAGCACCTGAGTCGCTTAGTAGTAAACAATCGCCTTACATAATAATTACCATGCGAAGTTAATTATTATTATAATCGTCGATTTTGGGCTAATCAGCAAAATAACCGACAGTTGCAGAACAATACCATGCGAGGTTATTTATTGTTTAGCAATTGCTGTATTTCGCTAGAATGCGCTTTGGCTGCTGGAAGAAGAATCTTCCTTTTATTGGGCCATAACATCCCTCCCCCCTTGGAAAAACTACTTTCCGCAGGAAACTAGATCTGAAGAGTGCAACAATCTTAAAATTGAAAGTATTTTGGTTCGCGTTCAGTTCAGATTCTTTTCCATACTTACTAATTATATTCTCTTATTTTTCTTCGCTTTACATTTTTCCTTTTCTTTCTAACATCTTTACTTTTTCATTTCTTAAAGTTTCCATTTTTACATCTCTTCTTTTTCATTTTAATTTCTCTATTTTCTTCTGATATATAAATACTTTATTAAAATATCAAATTTCTTGAAAATAATCTTAGTTTATGCACTTTAATATATAATCTTACTTATTTCTTGTTAATGCGTTTTTCACGTCATACATATATCTTTACACCATATACATTACATATCTTTTCATATCTGTTTATGTCCTTTTTGAAAATCATCTTTACGTAACACATTTCATTATATCTTATATTCCCATTTTTCTTCATTTACTTTTCTAAACAATATAAATCTTTCCTTTATACTAACAAATGTATTTATTTTTCTCTCTTTTTTTTACTACTTTATAACATATTCATTTCTTTTAATTTTTAGTGCATTTTTAATTTATTTTTTAGTTACTTGAATGTATTACCAAATTTTTTTTGTATTCTATATGCTTTTCAATTCTCAACTATTGGCAAGTTATAATATGCTTGACTTATCACATAAACTGAAGACTTATTTCTTTCCAAAAACAAATGTTTCTTTCTTTTTTATTGAATTAATAATTAATAATTTTATAATTACATTTTCACGTTTTTATATATCTTTCTGAAAAAAATTTTTTTTACAAATATATTTTTTTTTTTATTTTACTATTGTGCGGGTCTCACAAACATACTATACTTATATTATATATAGAGTTACATACACTAGCTACGAATATACCTAAGGTTGCCGTATCCTTACACAAGTTACATTATTTTTACATCTACCGTAGCTATTCTAAATGAACTAACTGCTTCCCAACGGCGGTTGGTAGGTGAGTTGTGGGCAAGTTGGCTGTTGTGGGGATGACCAGTTCAATGCCGTTGTCAATTTCTTTATCCTCATGCTCCAGGTGTACCATTTTCGACTTTCTGGTTGATTTCAGAATCGTAGGTAAAGTCGACAGCCTTCTAGCGCTTATTCGATTTTGGTTCTTTTTCCACCGTCTCAAGTGCATGAAGACTCCTATGATAAGTGTCAAACTAATTATACCCAAACCTCCTGGGATGGATGTGGCCACTATATGAATATGGTGAGGCCGGATTTGATGCCTGTTGCTCTCCTCTTCCTCGATATCACTCTGAACTCTCTTAATGTTGACTTCTTGTGCTTTCCACGCCTGATTAAAATTATGCGCCGCCAATAAAGATATCTCGTGCTTTTCTGGCTTCAACGTATCTGTTTTCTTCGATCCTGCTTGAGGTGTTATGCTGTCCCAAGCTGGTAACTCCAACAGTACTGGATGCCAAAGAACTTGATTACTGCGAGATTCATCTTCAGAGGATATCAGCAAGTCTCCCATTTGCAAATGACAGTGTTCTCCGATCGTCAGTACACCCGTTGACGTAAGTTCTTCTATCGCGGTTGGCGAGTTCCGGCAGTTCACTTCTACTTTTGATTTGCCGGACATCACAAAAAGCCAATGATTTCTTATCACCATTTTGACTAAGCTGTCCCATTTGGCCACGACCTTCTCCTTGCATGCTCCTTCGTTGACGTTGAAGCTGCGAAATAAGTTGCGGACGCAGTTATTACCAATAGCTGTGATGCCGGGACCTAGCTGAGGGCACATAATCTGTTAATGACTGCTAAAGATATAAGCTGCTGGCATTCATGATATTACTGGTAGTTTAGCAAAGTATACTGTCGCTCGTGGTTGTTTGCTGCAACGAATTCGGCGCCCAGATCATATATATGGTAGCCCTTCCGCACAGCCCAAACGATGGCCAATATCTCTCGTTCGGTGGTAGAATAATTCCTCTCAGCAGGATTTAAAGTACGGCTGGCATAGCTTAGCGGCTATCCCTCTTGTTCTAAGACTGCCCCTAAGGACTCTCCACTTGCATCTGTAATTAATGTGAATTCCTTACTAAAACCAGCGTAGCCCAAGATAGGTGGCGTAGTTAAAGCCTCTTTTATAATACCAAAGGATTTGTCGCATTCAGAATCCCAATTAAATTCTACCACTTTTCTCAGCAATTTCGTAATGGGGGCCATGATTTTAGAAAAGTTCGGGACAAATTTTCGGTAATAGTTAGCTAGTCCCAAAAACGACTGTACTTGAGGCATAGTTCATGGTCTGGGAAAATCACGCACTACTTTAACTAACCGTTCGTCCGGCCTTACTCCCTTTTCTGAGCACGCATGGCCTAACTACACAACTTCCTTCTTCAAAAATTGGCATTTCGAAGGCTGAAGTTTTAAATTGTGTTCCCTAAAATGCTGGGATACCTCCCGTAGCTTCTCGTGGTGTTCATCCAAATTTTTTGCAAAGATGACCATATCATTTAGATAAACGAAGCATTTTATTCCTTGAAGGCCTGTCAAAATCCCATTCAATAACGACTGAAAGAATGGGGGCTCAGTTTTTAGTCCAAATGGCAATCGCTTATACTGAAAGTGATTGAAATTGGTACTGGATGCTGTTTTCTCCCTATCTGCTGGATCAATTAGTACTTGGTGGTACCCGTTAGCTAGATCTAACGTGGAGAACTACCTGGAGTGACCCAACCTGTCCAATACATCTTCTATTCGTGGGAGAGGATATGCGTAAGGGATGTACACTTTGTTCAGCTCTCTCACAGTCTAAACTTCCGATTACCATCTTCATCCATTCCCTTTTTAGGGATAAGTAGAACTGGAAAATTGAATGGACTTTTACTGGGTTCTATGGTATGTTCTTCTAGAAGTTTTGCTAGCTGTTTCTGGCATTCTTGCCTGTGAGCTTCTGGCATCCTGTACTGTTTTTTTATGTATTGGGCCTGCGTTAGCTATAAGTGGCAATTTGAAAGTTTTCGTTGACGTGCACGTGAGTTTATCTCCCGTAAACAAAAAATATCGCTATATTTATAGCAAAGTTGAACAACGGACTCATTTTCTTCTGCATTAAGGCTTTCCTCCAGCACTAACGAGTCCCTCATGAGCTTAAGTCGGTGTTGGCTGGCGTGGGTCTTACTTCTAGGGTGTGAGAATGGGTATATTAGAAACTCGTTTAATCTTTTTAATTGAGGCTGAAAATTCATAATTTCAACCGGTTCTGTTCGGGCGTTAATAACACCCACAAAGGCCTGTCCATTCCTAGGTTTAATTATAGTGTTCCCACAATATACTCCTGGTATGATTTCCGCCGCCATGCATACCAACTCTTCTTGACTGGCCACATCTATCTTTACAAGTTGTTCTGTCCTGGCTTCTAGCCTGAAAGTTGAACCTGAATTATGTCTGGAACATGGTGCCTTCCTCATCTGTGGGTGGTTCCGTAGGTGCTCCGGTATCTTGGGTCCAAAGATAAGAAGTCCCACCTCCTTGCGAGGAGGTTTGGATTCCCTATCTTCACCATCGCCCTATGCCATGTGTGACTCACCCCACATTTCCTGAGGCCACCTTAAAGATGCTTCTGTTTTAACACTTTTAACCCTTTGTTCAGTTCCCATGATAGGGGCTGTTGGCAAAGTGCTTCCTTCACATCTTGTGTTATTTACCTGCATCATTTCTTCTATCTTGGTGTTCCACTTATCTAATTCAGTCTCGTTTTCAGCTGGATTCGTATTCTCTTTTTTACTACTACTATTCACCCTACCTAGGTACCTGTTTATATTATCCACAGCTCCATTTGCTTTACTCACAATATCTTTCAATGCTGACATCCGCTCTTGAATCCTATTTCTTACCTCATCAGCTGACGTAACTAAGACTTTATTAATGCTCGGTATACTTGTGCTTTTTTCCGTACCCTTCTTCAAAACGATTGTCTCGACACGTTCATTTCCTGTTATGTTTCGGAAGAGTGTAGTTTGTTTCGCAGGTCTCGCCTCGGGTTTTATTGCCACCTTTTCATCTATACAATCGATGTTGGCCTTGCCCTTAAGAAAGTCCATCCACAGTATCCCATCGGTTGGTATTGAGTCTGTGTCTTCAATCGTGTGAAATTCACAGGACCGAATGACTTAACCGATGCGTAAATTGGCCTTGCAAGTTCCAATCGAGCTGTTTTGAGCTCCAAATAATCCCCCTATCATTATTCTCTGTTGAGTCTGTATGGGTGTATTTTTTTTTATTCGACTTATCTTAATTATGCTACAAGTCGCTCCAGTATCCACAAGTAATCTTAATCTATCTTCCACTCCTATGTCTGATCCTACTGTAATTATGTTATTATTTAAAGGGCTTAATTCTAGTGTACTGGTTTGATATATTTGAGTTTTCAAAAATTCTGATTTTGTCAATGGAAGGCAGCTGTGGATAAATTCCCCAGCTGCCGCTCTCCGTTTCCCAACTGCCGACTGGTTTGCTCTGCTAAGTACTTCCGCAGACAGTTTTCAGTGAAATGATCGCAAGTTCTGCAAAACTGGCAGTATAAAACTTCCCTTTCCTCTCGAGAGACATTTCTTCCGCTTGTGGCTACATTCGCGAATCTCACTTGCTGCTTCCTACATTCCATCGCTACATGACCATAGCATCGACATCTGGTGCAGAATGGAGGCTGCCGTTCCGCACCACATTCTTTTGCGCCGTGTCACTCCTTTCCACATCGAAAGCATTGCTTAGAACCTCGCTGACCTCTTCTGGGCGGGGTTCCTCGGTATTCTCTTACATTTGACTGAGATGGCCTCCCTGGATCTTTCTTTGCCAACCTGGGCTCCCATGTATTCTGAGGGGCTCCGCCGTTACTCTTAAACATATCCCCTACTCCTGGTGGCCGAAGTTGAAGACGTTTTGCATCCTTCTCGAAGTAAGTCGCTTCCTTACGCACTGCCTACATAGACTCGAACTTCCTTCCCGTCAGATGTAGCTGAGTGGCATGATTAAGCACACCACTCTTGAAGGTTGCTACTGCATCAGACTCTAACTCCGCAATTAGACCTCCGTCTTTGTCCGGGTACTTTGCTGATACGGCTGTCTCGATCTGGCTCAACAGTTCCTTCACTCGGTCCGCAAATTCTCGGATGTCTTCACCTGGTCTTTGTCTGCAGGCCACCATCTCTGTTCGCAATTCACTAAATGACTTCTGCGGCATATAAGCTGTTTTAATTATCAACTGCAGAGCTTCAAAATCTTTTGGTTCCTGTGAACTTACCAGATAGTAAGCATCATCCGTCAACCGATACTTCACACATTTCATAAAAATGTTCTGCTGCTCAGGCTTCAGTCGTTCGTACAAATCCTTGCCGCAGCTTAAGAATCTGTACACCTCTTTCACCAGTTTTGGAGATCGATCTCCGGAAAACATGGGTACGTACTTGACGACCATATCCATCAATTTATCGTGTATATCCACCATTTTTATGTGATCTTCGTTTGATTTTCCACTTTCCTTATGTCTTATTTCCTTATTTTCCTTTACGCTAATTACACTCCCGCGTACGACCGAATTTTGTTTTGGCTCCGACTGATGGTCCCAAAATACTAATCTTCTTGGTGACCACTTTTTGCTGTTTCCTTGGTTGCTATTTCCCTTGGTGGACTCACGTTCCTGTAATTCTATCGGCAATTCCCGTTCGAGTTCGGCCGCAGTCTGCTCTGCTTCCTTCAATTGAACGTTTAAGGTATCTACCTTCTTGACCAGAGTTTTAATTTCCTCGCGGCTATCCTTTAGTGCCTTTTCTATTGTCCCTTCTTCTATTTTAGTAATGTCGAAGGTTCTAGTCACCAAAAGATCCACAACTTCTCCTTTCGTGCTTGTTTGAGTGGCTGTTTCTAGTTCCTGTAGAATATTCTTGAGATCTCCACTCGCCACACGTTTTTTCAATTCTCCTGTTAAATGATCTGTGATATGTTGCCAGTCTCTCTCATAATACTGAAGCTTTGTTTGGCACTGCTTTAATTCTTCTGATATACATTCCAGTTCCTGCTCCTGTGACTGGAATTGCAATAATTGCTCCCTGGTCAATACATTAGACCTCCCCACTGACATAGATGTTTCTTGAATCCTATCGATATCTACTATTGCAAACGCGAGGAAACTTTAACACATTTAACGCAACAAAAAATCATTACATCACAAAACATGAAGGACCACAATGAGAATAATATGTATACTATATGCGAAAAAAAATGGTCGCTAACAAAACGAAACCCAAAATAATTAAAAACCGATGAAATATCTACTCATACTTTAAATTTTTCACCAAACACACGAGAAAACTTCCAAGCGCCCCTAACTATTACCTAACTTACACGAAGCATTACAATAGCATCACTATTAAATTGAACAAAATCACCTCAAACGAAAATTCTGAATTAATAACTTAACCTTTACTCGTAATTTAAATTATGAGTCTAGACCACACGGAGAGGAGAGAAAAGTTTTTAAATTACCTTATCTAACACAGATAAATTTATCAAAATCTAAATTACACTCAACACTTAAAATTATTGTATAATCATTCAATCAATCAATCAATCACTTTAGGCTGAAAAGTGAATGCAGCAGCTAAAAATGCATAACTCCCCAAAAATAAAAAAATGGAGCAGCTAAGAAAGCAGAACTCCAAAAAATAAAAAAAATGGAGCAGCTAAAAAAAGCATAACTCCCAATAAATAAAAAAAATGGAGCAGATAAAATAGCATAACTCAAAAAAAAAAAAAAGCACAATACCTTTTTAAACCGGCTGCGCCAAATATGTCGTGCCCCTCGAGCAATTAAAAGACGTTTTTACGATAATTACCTTTACTTCATTATTGACTGAATGTTTAAACTGCCCTATCTCAACAATGATACATATATTCACGACCCGCACTCTTTATTTGTAGTATAACTTAGTACTTCACGCTAACTTAGAAAAAACGCGACTCTGAACTGAACGCTTAACGGCGAGAATACTACGGGCTAAAAAATACTACAGGCACTCGAAAGACCAGTCATTGGTCTTTTATGAACCTATACTCGGAAGTAAACTTTCTTTGCTCACAACGCGGATGTAAACAAACGACAACAACCTTGTCGTTTGTTCTACGGGTTGCAGCACCTGAGTCGCTTAGTAGTAAACAATCGCCTTACATAATAATTACCATGCGAAGTTAATTATTATTGTAATCGTCGATTGCTCAACTAAGCGCTCATCGCACCCAGCTGTTGGGCTAATCAGCAAAATAACCGACAGTTGCAGAACAATACCATACGAGATTATTGTTTAGCAATTGCTGTATTTCGCTAGAATGCGCCCTTGGCTGCTAGAAGAAGAATCTTCCTTATATTGGGCCATAACAATTTGAGTAAGTGTTTAAGTCAGCAGTAATACAAATGAAAATTATAACGAATCAAAACAAAATCTCAGCTGTTGCTCTATGTCGGTGATAGAATTCTGCAATGGAGACTACGCCGGTATACCTGTGGAAACTATGGACTGAAGGAAAATAGACGAAGTAATAAAAAAACAACTTCTCATCTGATAAATGGTTGGATCGAATTGTGATAGCTTTCGATATTTTTTTTTATATGGTAGCGATGGTTTATTGATTCATTTAACTTATAGCTCTTTCCGGACGTAATTCAGGTTAAAAGTTCAATGTGTGCTGTGCTGAAAAGCGAAGTCTATTTTAAATGATATCCAAGAATTCTTTCTCGCAACGGTATATACATGTACCGAGTATGCGATTAATTCAAATGTCGGGTAAAACTGCAGGTTCTAAGGAAATTTTAAAATTCTATGTATGCAGGCTGGAGTCTTCCTCGTAGCGGTATACAAGAATCGAAATGCGCTGATTAATTAATGCCAATTATGCAAATATGTGCTATGCTGAAAGACGAAGTATAGCTTGAATAAATTTTATCGATGCTAATATTCTGAAATTCTTTCTCGTAACGGTATACATGTACCCGATAGGCGGTTAATTAAGATATCTGATAAAAAAATTTCTAGTTTCAAGGAAATTTTTAGAATTCTACACAGATCGTCGAATTTAATAAACTCATGGTATGTGCACACCACATCTTGTAACCACTAAAACCAATAAAAAATTGTGAGAGGCTACTTATCGTGAATCCAGTCTTTTGTTGGGTAAGCGGTTCCTAAAAAAATCCTCTTGGTACCCAACACCGTTTCTTGTGCTAATTCGTCACTCTTTTCTTTTGTTTTCGAGAGAAAGATGTTGTATTATGTTTACGAATTTAATCCACTTTTAATCAAGTTATTACAGTATTTCGATATAATATTGAAGGAAATTTACAACGCGTCGCACAAAAAAAAAACTATTCGCTTTAACAAATTACTTTATTTTTCATTTTTCTTCATTGCGGGGGAACTCCTGAGATTTCGCAACATTGCCCCCTTCTGCAGACTTTAAGTTCCGACTGAGTACCTGGAACGAAAACAAACAAAGAGCTAAACTTAATCCCTCCGAAAGTCTACATAGGTCGAGTAGATTTGCGTCTGGATGCCAACGGAAGATTTCGTCGAGCAGTATCTGATAATCCAACCGTGCCGACGACCTGCTAAAGAAAATGGTTAATTTAGTTCTCTAATCGGATGTTAGCATTAAGTCCCAACATCCTTTTCGTCTTATTCTCATTTTTTTTTTTTTTTTAAGCTCAAGGAGGCCTCTACTCTTCCGGGAGCTACAAATGCTGCCGACAGTTCTGTGTCACGGGAGGGCGCTCCACCATACGCGGAATCTCAGGTTGGTCTTCCCTTAGGTAGAACACATCCGCATGTTGAACTAATTCCTGTTTCTTGATTTAGGAAGGAAGAAAGAAAAACAAAAAGGAAAAACTTCCTTGCGGGAAGCAATAATCCGGGTCGAGCAGATGGCAGCGTCACATATGAATAGAGAAATATCCGACAAAACTACTATGTCACCGAATGCACTTGTTCGGTTTTAAGTTCCCGAGGGCAGAATAAGCAAAGTCCTATCTTTCCATTTCTATCCCGTTTGCTTTCTTGTTTTGATTCTCTGCTTTTCTCTGATAACAAAAAAAATGAAGATGTAGGTTCAGCACGAGGAAGGGTCATTGAATCCATAAAAAAATGAATTAAAAACGTATGTTCAGGATGAGAAAGGGTTATTGAATCCATCAGCGACAAATAAATAATAAACACTACCAAAGAACGGCAAGTTAAATTATAGGATTTAAACGGATACAATCATCTTTTGCTGACTTCCTGAGGGCATAATAAGACAAATCCTTTTATTTTCTTTATTCGTATACCTTTTTTATGTAAAGGGGCTGGTTTAGCATCCATTGAAGCACATCAAGAGACAGGGGCGCTAAATAAAACAAGATACTTTACACATTGTCAGCACTCCTAGGTCAAGTCTATGTTGAATGAACATTTAACTTACTAGAGGCTCTGCTATAGTATTTCAGTCATTCAGTTTTCTCAGTCAGAAGACATCGTGTGTGTATCTGATTGACCTCGCTTCCCAATTCTGTTAGGTGTGGATTTGTTTTTGTTCACGGTTCCTCGTCAACGTATCCTCGGGTGTGCAACCTACGCGTGAGGGGTCGTTTGTAAAAAATAAAAATAAAAAAAAACGCAATATTTCTGAAGTACTAGCCAACCGGGTTTCCGAATTGATAACGTATCGTCTTTTCTACGTATCCTCAAGAGGGTGAGCTTCTGATAAATACATGGAAGATCGCTTTACAGGTATAAGTATTCTGAAGTGCTAGCCAACCTTGCTTCCGAATTGTTAGTTCTTCTAACCATTCGACTGCACCAACTTCTGTTGATCACGGATCGTCTTTTCTTCGTATCCTCAAGAGGGTGAGCTGCTGCTAAAGGCGTGGAAGATCGCTTGTCAGGTATAAGTGTTGTGAAGTGCTAGCCAGCCTGGATTCCGAATTGTTGTGTTCTTCTAACCATTCGACTGCACCAACGTCTTTTGATCACGCATCGTCTTTTCTACATATCCTCAAGAGGGTGAGCTCCGGCTGAATACGTGGAAGATCGCTTGTCAGGTATAAGTATTCTGAAGTGCTAGCCAACCTGGCTTCCGAATTGTTAGTTCTTCTAACCATAAGACTGCACCAACGCCATTTGATCACGGATCGGCTTTTCTACATATCCTCAAGAGGGTGAGCTTCTGCTAAATACGTGGAAGATCGCTTGTCAGGTATATGTATTCTGAAGTGCTAGCCAACCTGGCTTCCGAATTGTTAGTTCTTCTAACCATTCGACTGCACCAGCGTCTTTTGATAACGGATCGTCTTTTCTACGTATTCTCAAAAGTGTGAGCTCCTGCTAAATGCGTGGAAGATCGCTTTTCAGGTATAAGTATTCTGAAGTGCTAGCCAACCTGGCTTCCGAATTGTTAGTTCATCTAACCATGGTTGTTTCTAACTTCTTCGGTCGGAAATTTGGTTAGTCTATCAATGTGGAGGACCTTTTTCATACGACCCACAGGGAACTCAATTTCATAAATGATGTCATTTATCCTAGACCTCTTCAATCACGCTGGAGCTTGGGGCTTTTTCCCTTTCGACGTTTCGGGCTGTAAATCCATACTAGTTTGCCTTCAAAGCATTTAAGAGGATGTGCTCTCAGATCATACTGACTTTTCATATGGTAAGAAGTTGGTATCAGATTCTTTCGGGTTAAAGAGTGGATTTTCTCAAGGGTCTGTGTAAGCCGATCGGCATATTCTACTTTGGATTTGGCTGAGAGCAGCTCCGATCCCTGTTTGACTGGCATCCGTATCGAGTATGAATTCTCCTTCTGCTTGTGGGAAAGACCGGATAGGAGGAGAAATAAACCGTTACTTCAGTTCCTTGAAGGCATCCTCTTGTCTCTTTTCCCACAGAAATTTCCTGTTATCTTCGCTTAATTCGAATAGAGGCTTAGCGATAGTGGAGAAGTCCTGAACAAACCTTCGGTAGTAAGATGCCAGGCCAAGGAAGCTTCGTAGTTCTTTCTTCGTCTTAAATACTGGCCAATTTTAAATAGTATCCGTCTTACTTGGATCCGTCTGCAATCCCGTCGCAGATACTAAGTGTGCTTCCTTCCTCAGGTTAGTAAGATGGTCTTCGATATCACGCACATGAACAATAATATCATAGATATATACTAGAGCGGTCTCTGTACCTAGTGTATGAAATACGCCGTCCATTAAACGTTCGAAGGTGGCGGGGCGTTATACGGACCAAAGGGCATTACGTTAAACACCCAAAGATCGGCGCCAGTTGCGAATGCAGTTTTCTCTGTATCCTGTTCATTCATTTCGACTTGCCAATAGCCACTTTGTAGGTCGAGGGTAGAGAACCAAGTAGTCCTTCCTGAGCTCCGCTGAGAATGACCCCAAGCGGGATTAGTTCCGCATCGCTCGTAGAAGCGACAGCGTTAGCAATAACTACCGGCTCAAGACATCCAATAAGACTATCATGAGATATAAAAACATCAGTAGCCGATAGATTAATAAATCGCACCGGGATGTTCTGCATCTTTGACTCGACTAACAATAAGACGCGCGCAGCGTGTATGCCGTATGGCAAATATGGCCTAGGCTCTAATAGTAAAATCGATCCATCTTCCACCTTTTACTTTCGATTTACAGGAACAATGGTTAAGCTAGGAGCGGTTAGCAACATGCTTTCTAGGAGTTTATTTTTATCTCGGGATAATCGGGTTTACTAAGATTCAGGGTTACATTTCCTATTTGACGGACAGTCCTTTCGAAATCTAGCCGGCAATTGTTGCCATCAATCAGTATACTCTAATGACAGGTACTCCCTCTACCTCAGTGTCAATCATGGAGTTCCACAAGGATCGATTCTTGGCCCATTGCTTTTTTGGATGTACATAAATGACGTCTTTGAATCTATCTCCCATAGTGAGCTTCATGTATATGCTGACGACGTGCAATTATTTCTTTCCAGACCTCTTGGTCTTATTGAGGATGGCATAAGTTGCATTAACGAGGATCTCGTATGCCTTAATCGATGGGCAATTCAAAATGAGCTTATGCTTAACCCTCAAAAAACGAATTCCATAATTGTTTACAGGACAAATCTCGACAAAACAAGTTTTCCCCCAAGAATTCTTAATAACACGTCTATTCAATGGGTTGAGTCCCTTCGTAACTTAGGTGTTATATTCAATGACACACTTACCTGGGATTATCAAATCAATAGTATCGTACGTAAAATATATGTTGGTCTCCTCTCGTTGTGGGCTTCCAGTCAGTTCACTCCTCTAAACACACGCCGGCTCCTGGCTCGTTCGTTGCTCTTACCAATAATCACTTATGGATGTGAGATCTATGGTAAGCTAGACCATCGGAACTTCAACAAATTGTCACTTGCGTTTAATTTTATAATTCGATACATATACAATCTTCATAGATTCGATCACATTTCATATTATGTAAACACTATGTTTGTGTGTAAACTTTCCTCTTACTTAGAACGCCTGTTCTTCAATCACACCTTTAAGCTTTATAATGCCTTGCCGCATGATATTAAACAGTCAATAATGTCGGGCTCTTTCGGTGTCATTAAAAGGAATGTATTTACCTTCATTATCTCACTTAATATTGCATAGAGACTTTCATAAATAGTTTATCACTCTTCTTGCGCGCCACTACACCCTAGGTTTGTTCATTTACTTGTTTTTCACTTTTTTTTTGTTCTTTTCTTTTTTCGCTTAACCTCTCACTCATTGTAATTATTTGAAATTATTTAAACTTATACATAATTTAAAAGATGTAAATCTTAAATTATAATTGAATTGATGACAATAAATAATAATAATAATAATCAAAGAAATCCAAGCCTAATATGCACAACGGCTCAGTATGAGCGAGCAACCAGCATCATATTGTGGGCAGGATAAGTCCCTGAGTAAAGTTCGACCTTCAGTCTGACTAGAACATCTATCCGGCTTCCCGTCACGCTCCTAATCATGACATGCGACTTCTCAAGCTTTGTCGGTGATGAACGGCTTAGAGAGGTAGGGTGAACAATAGAGACTGTGGCTCCAGTGACTAGGATGAAACTACATAGCTTCTCGTTTAGTAGTCCTTGGACAGTGAGACTGTCTTTAGAAGCGCCTATAGCTTGGAGAGTCACTTCAACTGGATTCTCAGTACGTTTTGAATGGTTATATCTAGAAGCTTCATCGCTTAAAATCTCGAAAATGGTCTGGGAGGATCGAGTTATAGCCAGGAATTCCGCGGGGTCGTCAACGTTGTTTGTATTATTTCGGGCAGGAGGAATGTTCATCGACTGGTGCCCCTGTGGGTCGATGTTGTTGGGTTTCCCGAAGCTGTAGAAACTGCGGGTGGAATCTCGACACGGGAAGCTGGACTAAACGAATCGTATATCCTGAAGGAGTTCGTCAATGCCTTAACCGTGAGCTCACAAAGCGAGCCGCGGACTTCTTGCTCTCTAGTTGTTGCAACGTTTCTCGTCTGTTTTCTACGCCTTCCATAATTGGGTCTATTAGTTGTGGCCTGCGCCACATCAACTCTGACATTTCTTCCTACATTAATACCTATGGCTAGCTCTTGGGCTGCCCCCTCTGCTTCATGCAATGATTTTAGTCCACGAACTCTGATCAAAGTCCTCAACTCGTTGTCCCGGATTCATTCCAAGAATCGTAAAGCTGCCATCCTGTCAAGCACATCCGTTGGACAGGAAGGAAATGTGTCGTGCCCCTAAGCAATATATCAATCAACGGAAAATTGTTCACTTAATTTAAGCTCCACTTCTTCAAAAATAAGAACAACCTTTGAATTCCTTGATCACACAAAAGTCTTTGTTGATTCCAAAACCTGACCTAACTTAACTTTTCGTATTTGTCCCAAGCCGAACGGAACTTGATACCTATCAAAAAGATACGGCGCGACTACACACTGACCGGCACTCGTAAGACTAGTCATTGGTCTTTTATGCCCCAATATTCTTTCTTTGCTCACAACGCGGATGAAAACAAGCGACAACAACCTTGGCTCTTGTTCTACCGGTTGCATCACCTGAGTCGCTTAGTAGTAAACAATCGCTTTACATAACAATTACCATGCGAGGTTAATTATTATCGTAATCGTCGATTGCTCCACTAAGCGCTCATTGTAGCCAGCTGTTGACCTAATCAGCAAAATAACCGGCAGTTGCAGAACAGTCCCATGCGAGGTTACTGTTTAGCAAATGCTAATTATTTCTCTAAAATGTGCCCTTGGCTGCATGAAAAATCTTCCTCATGTTGGGCCATAACAAATGCATGTGGCTAGCCTTTGTAATTCCAGTGCAAAATTCGCAAAGCTTTCTCTCGCACCTTGCGGCCGTCCCCAGAACTGCACTTGGCTCGAATATGAGTCGACTCGAAAACGCTGTTCGAAAAGTGCGAATAGCTCTGAATACTGGATTCGATAACCTGGGGAAAGACGCACAGTACTGACACTGCATTCCCTCTGAGCTGAGTAGCCACTGCATAAGCTTTCTCCTGATCTGGCCAGTTATTATTCCGAGCAAAGATCTCAAATTGTACCCGATAATCTGACCAGGAATTACACTGCAGACGAGACGCCCTGGCCCAGTGCTGCTAGGTCTGCGTCTGAGCCACATTGAAGTAATGCTGTCTACATAAATTTGGATTAGGGTGTGGAGCAAAGTTTGTATTAGGACGTTGAAGCGAATAGCGAATAGTAGCTTGTGCAACAGACTGAACTCCAGTGGGGTGACTGAATACAGAGGTCGGACGATTATAGACAGACATTGGCTGATTATTCAAGCTAATAGTCGGCTGCTACCAATAATTCAATGGTTGCTGGGAGGCAGCTGCCTGAATAGAATGCATGTGTCCTTGTGAAATAATCGGAAACGTTGGGAAAACACAGCTATTAGACGTCGTGAATCTGGTGAGATTAATTATTGTCATACTGGATGGAATGTATGATGAAGCAGAATTTATAGTCACTGAAGTTGTAGTCAACTTGGTTGTTCGCGTAAGGGAGGATGTATATGTCAGAGAGGAGAAACCTTCGAAAAGGCGATTAACAAATACTTTCCCACTTAACGTTTTGTCGAGCTCATCCACTTCCTTAGCTAACTTCGTAAACTGCTCCGTTATTCCCGACTCTAACGCTGTAAGAGACGCCGCTTGCTCTGATTGTAGCTCTTGTTTAATTTCCCTGGTAACTCGCAATATGGGCTAAAAAAAACTCAAATTATGCCAAAGATTGATTCCTTGAATCTTTTTCGTCTAACCCCTATTGATATTGGATCTTAAAAATATTTACATATTAGAAAAAAAAAATAAAAAAATAAGTTCAATAAATGGGAAATTTATCGCCGATAACTTGATTTCCACCCAGAAATAAAAACTTAAAATGCAATTGCACCAGAAGAAAAACTTCCCAATACTTGTAAAAAGAATGCTAAACGATCAATTATTCAATATTTGTATGAACGCTTTATTAAGTTCTAAGAAGAAATACACACTTATCCTATAGGAAAACTTAATGAAGTACTATAAACACTCATAGACAAACTTACTAAATCTTGCCACGAAATATGCCGTGGTACGGAATGGGACAAAATATGAGAAGGAATATTCTTCTCAGCAGCCCACACTTGACACCAATTGTAACGATTTTCGCGACGTGACACAATGTTATGTGTCATGCGTCAAAATTACTCCGGCCGAGCGGTAGTGAGGGAGCACTGTACTACAGGTGTGTTGCCGTAACAGGTCCTTATTCAACATGATTTTATTCGCTCACGCGCAAAGTGTACCTTCAATAGCGTATACCTCAGCTTGATAAATACCAACGCGACGTAAAACTACAAAAGTTCCACTAAAAAAACTGTACTCGCTTAAATAACCGCCAACTCCATGTGGAAATCGTGAAGATGCTTGGGTTAGAAATAAAAAGGTTTCCCCTTTAAAGTGTACCAAATCAAATGATTGCCACTCCATGTAGAATTTGTGGAGAAGCTTTGGTTAGAAATAAAAAAGTTCCACTTTAAAGTGTACCAAATCAAAAAATCGCCACTCAATGTAGAATTTGTGGAGAAGCTTTGGCTGGAAAGTTCCACTTTAAAGTGTACCAAATAAAATGATCGCCACTCAATGTAGAATTTGTGGAGAAACTTTGGTTGGAAATAAAAAGTTCCACTTTAAAGTATACCAAATCAAATAATCGCCACTCAATATAGAATTTGTGGAGAAGCTTTGGCTGGAAGTAAAAAGTTCCACTTTAAAGTATACCAAATCAAATAATCGCCACTCAATATAGAATTTGTGGAGAAGCTTTGGTTGGAAGTAAAAAGTTCCACTTTAAAGTGTACCAAATCAAATGATCGCCACTCAATGCAGCATTTGTGGAGAAATTTTGATTGGAAATAAAAAGTTCCACTTTAAAGTGTACCAAGTCAAATGATCTGCAGTCCATATAGAATTTGTGGAGAAGCTTTGGTTGGAAATAAAAAGCGATGGTTTAAGAGTTTAAATCAGCTGTCTCATCCAATTTCAATAGCGGCGATTTGAGAAATAAAAATAAAAATTATACCGAAGCAAAACAAAATCCCAGCTGTTGCTCTATGTCGGCGGTAGAATTCTGCAGAGTGGACAACGCCGGTAGTCCTGTGGAAACTATGAAGTGAGGGAAAATAGGCGAAATAATAGAAAAAAAAACAACTTCTTATCTGCTAAATTATTGGATCGAACTGTGATAGCTTTGGGAACTGTTTTTTTTTGTATGACAGCGATGGTTTCAAAGTTTAAATCAGCTGTCTCATCCAATTTCAATAGCAGTAATAAAAATGAAAATTATACCGAAGCAAAACAAAATTCCAGCTATTGCTCTATGTCGGCGATAGAATTTTGCAGCGGAGACTATGCCGGTATACCTGTGGAAACTATGAACTGAAGGAAAACAGACGAAGTAATAAAACACACAACTTCTAATCTGATAAATTGTTGGATCAAATTGTGATAGCTTTCGATATATTTTTTTTATATGGTAGCGATGGTTTATTGATTCAGATAACTTGTAGCTCTTTTTGGACGTAATTCAGGTTAAAAGTTCAATGTGTGCTATGCTGAAAAGTGAAGTCAAATTTAAATGGTATCCAAAAGTTCTTTCTCGCAACGGTATATGCATGTACCGAATATGCGATTAATTGAAATGTCTGGTAAAACTGCAGGTTCCAAGGAAATTTTAAAATTCTATGTATGCAGGGATGATGCGCTATGCTTAATTAAGTCGACCAATTTTAGAATTCAAGGCGTATTTTCTGGAGGCTTCCTCGTAGCGGTATACAAGTATCGAAATGCGCTGATTAATTAGTGCCAATGTTGAAAATTTCAAGATTTAATGCGATTTTTAAAGTTCAATGTGTACTATGCTGAAAGGCGAAGTTTACCTTGAATAAATTGCATCGGTGCTAATATTCTGAAGTTCTTCCTCGTAACGGTATACATGTACCGGATAGGCGTTAATTAAGATATCTAAAAAAAAAATTTGGGTTTCAAGGAAATTTTTAGTATTCTACACAGATGGTCAAATTTAATAAACTCACGGTAAATACATACCACATCTTTTAACCACTAAAACCAATAAAAAAAATGTGAGAGGGTACTTATCGTGAATCCAGTCCTTTGTTGGGTAAGCGGTACCTAAGAATCCTCTTGGTACCCAGTACCGTTTGTTGTGAAAATTCCTCAATCTTTTCTTTTGTTTCCGAGAGAATGATGTTGTATTGTATGATGTTTACTAATTTAATCCACTTTTAATTAAGATATTACAGTATTACGATATAATATTGAAGGAAATTTACAATGCGTGGAACAAAAAAAGTGCAATAGTCTCCCCTGCTCTTCACCTTCTTAACCATAAGCTTAAGCACGTGAGAGTAGGCATGAATTGCATTTTTTAGTTCCTTGCTTTCAAATTAAACTTAAAGGAATTACCTACGCTCTGTTTCAATCAAAGCTGTAAACAAATTTGAAATTTTGCGTTGGTGTGGTATGAAATCGGCGTTGATAATGCCCACTGTCGTGTTATTATCGGTCTAAAGATGCGTCGTTTTGGTATGATTTTTATCCCTTTGCTTGTTGTAACCAAATCCAATCTCTTATTCTTTAAGTTTTGCTGTATTTCCTGCATAAACAGCAAAACATCTTCTTCGGGAAATTTCCTGATGGATGTGTTTAAATATTGACAAAACGAGTCAATTTCGTCGTTAGCTGCTCTCTTTGTTCATTGCGATGTAAACTCCAGTACATTTTATATTGCACTCAAATATTTGTCTTTGCCTAATGGTTTTTTAGTGCATTTTTCTGGGGTAGCTAAACTTAAAGAATGGTTGATATCATGGTTTCCACTATGTACCAAGTACCACGGAGTGCTTTCACTTTTTTTTTAACATTATCTGTGCCCATTTTCATCTCCTTTGCCATTTCATTCCATACTTTATTTTTTATGTGCGTTCTTTTGTATGCGTCACTACATATATGCCACAGGCAAGGATTTTTTTATAAGCATCTATTAGTTTATTAATTTCTTCCTTATTCAGTTTCCTTCCCGTCATTTTTTGTCTAAAAAATTACACATATTAAACTCTTTTACTCAATAGCAAAACAAACAAAACAATTTGCAACGTACAAATCAAGATATTATTACCAGATTTTCTGTTCAAAATTAATTCCCAAACTATTGTGTATTCAGTTGCAGTCTCTATAGAGCATTTGTACAAACTATTAATCTTTAATTTTCAGTAATTCAGATATTATTACTAGATTTTCTGTACAAAATAAAGTCCCAAGCTATTGTGTATTCAGTTGCAGTCCAATTGTACAAACTTTTAATCTTAAACTTTCAGTTTCGGCCATTTTAATTTTACGTTTGACAGGTCTTTGACTTTTCTATATTGACTCGTCAGAAATCTTGTCAGTACAGACTGGTCAGTAAAAAGAGTAGTCAATAGGGGTTTACACAATCCTATGTACATAAGTGTCAAACGCTGTCAGTGTTAGTTCTACTGACTCGTGTAATTCCCGGGTTAGGTTTAGAACCATTTCTTATTGGCAAACGAGCAACAGTGATGTGTGACGTGATAGGTACATTTCTGACGAGTTCGAATGCCATACATTTAGTTGGTAAACATTGTCGAAGGACTGTTCCGCGATATCCGTGATTACCAGTGGCATTTTTTATTGGGGGATGCTTTCATAGTTTGGCACTTTGGACACTTTTTAACCGTATTTTGTAATGTCGCTAAGCATGTGTATCCACCAATACTTTCGTCTTATACGGTAAAAGTTCTGATGACACCTTGGTGACCCCCAAAATGAAGAGCCGTGGTAATCTTTCAAGATTGTTGAGATCACTGTGGGACTCGTGATTACTTCGGGTGCATTAAATTTACTTATATTGAGATTAAGCGATGCTGGAATTTGTATATTTGCACCGTGGATTCGAATTTCGTTTTGATCCGCTTACGTGTGCTCGTTGTTACTGGAGCTGTGTCTACTCTCTTCGCCTTTTTGCCTCTGGGCGCGAGTCAAGACGAAACAATGAGCGAATTAATTTTGCTTCCTATTATTTGGAGAATTATATTCCTCCATATCTGAATCCATTGTATGGTGGACTAGGGCTCTTACCGTTAAGGTATTGCCTAAATGGTCTTCCGCTAATGCTTGAAGGATGAGACTTAGTTAACCAGCATTAGTGTTTTACATCCCGGGTTTATATGCGATGTTGTAATCGAATTCGGATAATTTGTGGTGCAATCTGACTAAACGGGAATTTGTGTCTTTCACATTGAAGACACCTTTGAGAAGTTTATGGCCTGTGTAGACCGTGATATCCTGTCTTGAAGGTAACATCTGAACATCTTTGTAGCCCAGACTGTAGCGCATTACTCTTTCTCTATTGTGGAGTAGTTTTTTTTTGGCTTTATTTAGGGTGCAGTTTGTGATCCCTTCCGACTTCTCCTTACGAAACAATAGCTCCTAGAGATTCGTTACTTGCGCCCGTACTGAGATTAAGTGATTTTGAAAAAGCGGGATAAATCTAAAGTGGTGGAGAAATTATAGCAGCTTTTATGCTTTGAAATTCTTCTTCGCATTTCTCACTCCAAGTGAATTTTACGTTCTAAATTCGTGATTGGACGTACGACTTTGGAGAAGTCTGGGATATACTTTCTGTAATAATTTTCATGTCCAAAAAATGATTGGACTTGCCTTACTCTTCTGGGAACAGGAAATGTTTGGACTCAGACCGTCTTACTTGTGTCTGGTCGATGGCACTTCTCTGGCTGCTGTTTTAAGTTGTTCTCTCTCAATGAATTTATGCAACTTTGAATTGTGGTCATTTAAATTTTTACCATAAATTACAATTACATCCAGGTAAACAAAACATTCGAGACCTTGTAGAAGTGTCAAAATGAAATTCATTATTCGTTGAAATGTGGCGGGGCTTCTTTGAGCCCGAATGTCATACGCTTGAACTTTTATTACCCATAGCTTGTTCCGAAAAAAGTTTTTTGTCGTTCTTTTTTATCAACTGAGACTTGGTGATAGCCGTTGGTCAAGTCGTGGGTGGTGAAGTACCTGGCATGACCTAATTTTTCGAGAATATCTTCGATTCAGGGTAGCGGAAATTCGTCGCCTATTGTATTTTCGTTTAACTTACTCAAGTCGACAACGACGCGCCACCTTTTTTCACTGTCAAGTCCCGCTTTCTTGGGGACAACTAATAATGGTTAATTCCAAGGGGTTTTGCTACACTGACCTATCCCACTGTCTAGCATTTCCTTGAGTTGCCCATTGCTCCTTTGGGTTTCGGGTAATCGGTACATTTTTTGATTAATTGATGATTGATCTAGCATCAATGGAATATTTTGCGTTATAGCATTTTTCACTTTTATGGGTGAGTTTGTCACCTTTAAGGAAGAAGATATCGTTACATATATCTTCGCAGAGTTCCGACTTCGAAATTTTCCCTACCGCGGTTAAATTAGGTTCTAGGCTGAGTTCTTGCAATAGCCTAGGAATACGCGGGTATTATTTTCGGTCTTCCGGAGCCTCATAATGCATACGGGTATAAATGGCTTACATGTTGTAATATTGCTGATTTTTCAGCTCAACTTTCAGTTGAGTTTTCCTTCCTTTGGAATTTGCTTCCTGTAATTGATTTGTTTGAATTTGATTCCATTTCAGGCTTTATTTCGTTGTATTTAGCAAGCAGGGTACTTGCTTCCTACTTTGTTGACGGCTGAGTTTGGCACACTTGTGTGGACATTGCCTTAGGTTATGTGGTGTACTCATGAAAACGGTAATCAGGAAGACGGTGGATTCATATTCACCTTTAATATAGGCTTTTGGGGCTCGCTACAGTACTTATATGGCCGTTGTTTGTGACTTATACTTAGGGATTTTGGACAGTACAGCTTATGTAGCCTTTTTTCAGGCTTTAGAAACTCATTTCCGTCTTTATTGGTATTCGATAGCTCGTTCGTTGTTAATATGGGTATGTGGCTTATACTTAGGGATTTTCGACAGTACAGCTTATGTAGCCTTTTTTCAGGCTTTAGAAACTCATTTCCGTCTTTATTGGTATTCGATAGCTCTTTCGTTTTCAATCTGGTTATGTGCATGCATGTAGTCTTTCGCACCTGTTAGCGGGACTATTATGCAGTCGTTTATGGGATACAGTTGTAAATTTAAAGTGTGTGTGACTACATGGTGACAGTTAGCGTTGAGAATACTAATTAGCACTAATTCTACTCCAGATGGCAACAAACCATTTTCCAAGAAGACTCCACCGCTTATTTCTTGTAAAAACCGGAGCACTTCCTCTTGAGATTTAACGCGACTGGGACAACAATTTGTGACCGCAAAGGTACATTGGTTCCTTAAACCTAAACAATTGCGGCATGATTTCGTCGACCTCATGTTTACCTAGACAACTCTTTTCACATTCCTTTGGCTCTTTCAGAGCTAGACAGCCAGCTTTTTCGTTTGAGAAGCCTTGAAGACACTGCAAGTAAATAGTTCAACCTGTTTAGTGTCTTCATCTTCAACCAGTGTTTTTACTTCGACTGCTTTTGAGAATGTAGCTTGTCCGTTTCAAACTCTAGTGTCAAAGCAAATTCATCTGGGTTGGTTTCCGTGCGAGGAACCCTCAGTGCTTTATTTGGAGCTTAACGTTACGGCTGTGCGTTAGGAAATCATTTCCCAGAAGTCCATCATCGGAAAGGCCCGGGAAGTTATTTACGACTTGAACTTTCCAGGGAATTTTGTTTTTAACCCTGGAATGTTACCCATGAGTAAATTTTACCCATTTTCCGCTTGAAGGCTGCACTGCTCTTCTCGACATATGACCACAGCGTCCTCATATCTTAAGTGAATTGCCTGAAGCGCGATTGTTAGCTTAAGGGAGGAAGGCCCTTCCTAGCAGGTCAGCCCTCTCATTCCTCATGCTCCTTATTGGCCGGGAAGCCGGGAAGTAAAATCCATTCATGACAAAAAAAAATTGACAAGATGTACAAAATGTTATTACTTTCATTTCTAATTATCTTTACTTAATTAATTAACATGTTTTTATGTAAATCTTAAATTATTCTTGAGGGAGTTCTGTTCTTTCATTTTTCTGTTATTGTATTCCGCTAAAATATTTCGACTCTTTTGTTTTTACTTTTTTCGTGTGTGAGTAATATTTAATTTTCGTTATTGCCGGCAGATATCTGCTGCATGTTCAGAACGACCACCAAATTGGCACTTTTTCCTTAAATTATATACTCTCGAGTATATAGGGGGGGGGGGGGGTACATTATTGTTATTGTTGTGTGAAAAAAGAAAAAGGAAGAAGAAGCGTTCCGTGTTAGCAGAAAACCTTATACTCATCGGTACGGTTTGGTTTTCTGCCTGCCAAAGAGGCTTGAAACCGATCAAATTGATCATATCTCATATAAACTCAGAATAAATTCTGGGTATGAATTATGTGAGGCAAAACCTCCTATATTCCACCAAGAAGGAAAAACCAAAATTTGAGATTACTTTTTAAGATTTTGTTCGAGAAGGCATGTTTTTGGATTCTCCGGTATATAGCAAAAGCAATTATTATTGGACCCAATAAATTCTGGGTATGAATTATATAAGGCAAAAACTTCTATATTCCACCGAGAAGGAAAAAACAAAATTTGAGATTACTTTTTAAGATTTTGTTCAAGAAGGGATATTTTTGGACTCTCCGGTATATAGCAAAAGCTAAAAAATTTGTTATTTCATCACACAACGTATTTGATTTTGGGTGACGAGTTTCAAGTCTTGATTTTGACACATCAACAGGTCTCAAATAGCGAAATTGAGTGACTTGAAAAAAAAATGAAAAAATAGAACAAAGAAAAGAAATGAAAAAATTGAGAAAAATAGAGCAAACAAAATTTTATTAATAAAATTTAAAAACCAGATTCATTCGAAACGAATCGAACCTGTGTACACCCGCAGTGGGCTGAAAAAAGAAAAGAGAAAAAGGAAGAACAGGAAGCGTTTCGTGTTAGCAGAAAACCTTACACTCATCGGTACGGTTTGGTTTTCTGCCTGCCGTAGACACTTGAAACAGATCAAATTAATCTCATCTCTTATAAACTCAGACTAAATTCTGGTTGTGAATTATATGAGGCAAAAACTCTTCTGGAAAGAATAAAAAACGCATTTGGAGTTGCTGGTTAAACTCTGATTTTTTATTGTGAGAAGCACTACATTTAAACTTTATAAAGAGTTCTTACTTCGGTAAAACTTATTAAAAAGCCTATTCCCATGAGAAACTTTTGGTGTTACAAAATTTATTAGTACCTGGCTGTTAATAATTGCTTACCTCACTCATAACGATAAAATTAATGCTATGGATAAATGCATGCATATTGACCTCTATGTTGTAGCGTATACCCCCCTACGCTACTTTTGTTTGGCTTCTCTACGTCTGTAGAGAAACCCCCATGATTTCCCAGAGGTATCTAGAAAGGGGATAAAACTTAGTCGTTTTCGAGAGGAAGCCCTATGCTACTTCGCCACTTAACAGATTCCTGAAAAGGGGTAAAAATATAAATATTTCCGAGAAGTAGCCCTATGCTACTTCTCCACATTACAAATTCCTGAAAAAGAAAAATTTAAATATTTTCGAGAAGTAGCCCTATGCTACTTCTCCATATTACAAAAACCCTGAAAAGAAGAAAAAAACGTAAAACCTGAAGGGAAAGCAACAACAAGTAAAATATTTTAAATGAAAAAAACAAAATTCCAATTTGTGCAAAATGCACACAAATTATAATTTTTCTACATACAACTTACCGCTAGCCAGCCAACATTCCACGATTCATTTACGTGATATCATCACGCAGTGCATTACAGTCAGCCCGCCCGAAAGAAATTCCGAAAAAATTTTCGCCGACAGCAAGATTCGAGATTTGTGCGAAGAAAAGTGCTCGTCTGTCGGTTGGTTGAACGGCGGAACGGGTGTAATGTAGGCAGACAGCGGGCAGTTGATTTTGAACAAGCGACGTGTTGAGGCAGCTGCTTGCGCGAGTTAGTGGTGAAAAATTAAAAGAAATTAGTTTTTTGTAAATTACCTGCGACTTAGTGTTGAAAAATTAAAAGAAATTAGTTTTTTGTAAATTACCTGCGACTTAGTGCTGAAAAATTAAAAGAACTTAGTTTTTGTAAATTACCTGCGGCTTAGTGCTGAAAAATTAAAAGAAATAAGTTTTTGTAAATTACCTGCGACTTAGTGCTGAAAAATTAAAAGGAATTAGTTTTTGTAAATTACCTGTGACTTGGTGCTGAAAAATAAAAAAGAAATCAGTTTTTGTAAATTACCTGTGACTTGGTGCTGAAAAACATAAAAGAAATTAGTTTGATAAATTACCTCCTGACGTCGAAACAGCACTATTTACCTGAAAAGTGAAATATTAGTTATATTAGTGATAAAACTGAATTTCGCTAAATTACCTGCAGAGTGCAGAGCGTCGGGACAGCGTTAGTTACCTGAAAAGTGGAGTATTAATATATTAGTGATAGAAATGATGTTTGATAAATTACCTGCTGACGTCGTAACAGCACTATTCACCTGATAAGTGAAATATTAGTTGTTTTAGTGATAAGAATTATTTTGATAATTACCTGCTGATTGCAGAGACTCCATAACCACATTATTTACCTGAAAAAAAATGGGTTATTGGTTCTATTATTGATAGATATTATTTTTGATAATTTACCTGCGGATTACAGAGACGTCCTAACAGCACTATTTACCTGAAAACTGAAATATTAGTTATATTAGTGATAAGAATTATTTTTGATAAATTACCTGCTGATCGCAGAGACTCCATTACACCAATATCTACCTGAAAGGTGGGACTTTAGTTATATTAGTGATAGAAATTATTTTGAAAATTACCTGCTGATTGCAGAGACATCGTAACAGCGTTATTTACCGGAAAAGTGGAATATTAGCATATTAGTGAAAGAAATTATTTTGGATAATTACCTGCTGGTTGTAGAGACATCGTAACAGCTTTATTTGTCTGAAAAGGGGACTACTAGCGTATTAGTGATAGAAGTTATTTTTTTAATTATCTGCTGATTGCAGAGAAATTGTAACAACAGCATTATTACCTGAAAAGTCTGATATCAGTGGTATTAGTAATAAAGGTTATTGTTTGTTTTGATAAAGTGCCTGCGATTGCAGAGACCCCTTAACCGCATTAGTTACCTGAAACGTGGATTATTAGTTATATTAGTGGAAAAAAATAAATAAATTTTGCTAAGTTACCTGCTGATTGCAGAGACACCATCACCGCATTATTTACCTGAAAAGTGGACTATTAGTTATATAGTGATAAAAAAAAATATTATTGTTGAAAAATTACCTCCTGGTTACTGACACGCCATTGCAGTATCGCTGACCTTAATGTGTAAAGGAAAGGTTTTCAAGCTATTCACCCCATTGGGCCTTCCGATTTTGTGGCCCCAGCATTAACGTTATCAAATGTATATATACCAGATCTAAGTATAAAAAAAAATAGGTCAATGTACCCAATGAAATAAAAAAAAGAGGTCAATGTACCCAATTATATACAAATAAGAAAGAGCTCAATGTACCCAAACTATCGACGAAATTTCTTACCTAGAGAGAGGCGTAAGAGGGTGCACCCTATCAACAGTGTTCCAGTTCAGCGAGGGTGTCGTATGTAATTAAGTTCATTACTGATTTTTTTTGTTCTTGTATTTGCATTCATGATCACATTTGAATTCAATACATATATTTTTTTTGTTTATTACATTCATACCTATATACATTAGTTCTAGAACAGCTAGTAGGGTCTAGGTCTAGAATAAGGTTGCTAGCAACTAGCTTTCATTGTAAAGCCCAATGAGGTGAACTACCTGCGACGGGAGTAATTGTTAGAGCATTAAAAGAACAAGGGCCATAAGCTCGAATACATATACATAAAAAGAAAGGGGAACTTTTTTTTTGTTTGTTTGTTCCCGCCTTGTCCTTTATATATCTTCTTTTTTTATCTCCGTCATACACGGTGAACACGTCGAAACGTGATGCTGCTGTCCGTCTGTCTGGTCTATCTTCATGATGATATATGCACAGCTTAACAAGCATTGAAGGGATGTGGGTGCCAAGGACTCCCCATAGCTGACTGATCGCTGGCGGCAATTGCTGTGCAGCCACCCACGCATATACTGGATATGAGGTGATAGCAGGTGTCGGGTGCAGTATCCATTTATATCCAGGTAAGAGTGGATGTAGGTGGATCTGTCGACTGACAAGCTCTTCGTTACAATGTAAACAAGCATATAAATAGAAAAATGCTTACATAACAATCTGTTCATATTAAAAGAGTGCTGTGTGAAATGGAATAAAAATGGCATACACTCATCGATTGCGTCATTGCGCAAGCATTTTTTTTTATAGTTCACTCAATAGTATATAATATGCTTTATCATGGTACAACGGTGACAGTAGGTATTAGGTAATACCTACTGGTGACCAGTGATGATCATATTACTTTTTTACAACTCTTACTTTGATATCATGCATGGATCATTGAATGGCGCGTGGCTATTCTGATCGTATATCTTTGTTTATTATTTTTGCTTTTATTTTCTTTCTTTATTACTGTTTACTGTTGAGGTGCTCGTATATGCATGTATCATTACGGCATGTAGGTCATGTAGGTATTGGTCATGTAGGTATGGTCTACAGTAGTGAAAGGTAGGCATCCCCTATCCTACCGACTGCGCCAATTTTGTTATATATATGTAAGCTTACACACTTTTGTTTTCTCTTACTTTTAATTATCCACTTTGTTCCATTCACAATATTTTTAGCCAAAATTTCTCTTGATATTATTCTTACATAATTGATCTTTCTGATCTTATTACAAACAACACTTTTTTTCCATACACAATTGATTTTACTGAACTTATTACAACCCCTTTTTTTCTTTTCACAATTGGTTTTTCTGACAACAACTTAAAGACGCTTACGTAGACCTTCAGTACGATTTGTGTTTTGATTTATATAGCTCTTTCTATTTTCTACTGAAAAATTTTGCTGAAGCCAAATTTTGTCGTGGGAGCTTTAAGCAAAACGATTTGGATTGAAAACTGAAACTTTTGTTTTTCTCAAGTCGTTTTGTGGGAAAAATTTCTGTTTTCCATTTAAAGAATTTTGTTAGGTTTGTTGCCAATGGATTGGCGAAAACTTCGATGTTCAAGAATCTGCTCATGATGAAAGATATAAATTAACTTTATTGAATATATGGCGTGTGTCGCAATATTCGTAAAGTAGGCTAAAAGGCCACAATTACTTACGGATCTGGCTGAGTGCCTTAATCCTTACTAGATATTTAGCTGGATTGCCTCGATATCTCAGGCTACGAATACTTGGCTGCTTGCCTCGGTATTCTGCTGTACCACATATCTGGCTAAGAAAGCCTCTATATTTTTTTCGGTATGAACACCTGTTAACTGCCTCTCTGCTCTGAGGAATAAGAACCATGTGTTTACCACTTGATGGTTAATTCTTTATTCTTCTCCTCTTTTTCAATGCTACCCTATTTATAATCGTTAAATTTTGCTAGATAATCAATATGCATTTAATTTCCCTATACTTCTTACAATTAATATTATTTCTATCTTATCCTATCTTTAATATCAAAAGAACGGTGACATCACGTGAACTGCATGTCTTGTACTCTCTTTGTTGTTGTTGTGCCATCTAGTGCATTGTACATACATATTTCACTTTCTGCTGGCGCGGTAATTTGATGAGCTTGTCTTTTACCTTGTTATGAATGAATAACAAAAATGATAACATGCAAATCTGTATGTATGTTAAATAAAAATTATAGCTTTCATTTTTGTTTAATTGAGGAGTAAATTGATCTCCGAGTTTTACTTTTAATGAAATGATTTATGGTTTCTTATTTCTATTATGGAGATGTGCCTATGATTTATATGCAATTATATGCTCGAAGAAATTTCTGACGCAATATCTTCTTTTATTTACAAGATAAGTTAATCATGTTTTAAGCATGATTAGTTTAAATGGAAATTTTCCGGTTTTTAGGCATATATTTATGTATGAAAACTTATTTAATAACTTTATTTTATACCCCTTGTAGGTTTATTTTAGGTATATTTTTAATATACAACACACCATTTCAATATTATATTTACTTTTGAGTATTTTGTGCTATATGGCCCGTTTTAATTTCTATAGTTTTGTGAGTTTATATCAAAATTTGATTGCATTATTTTTCTTTTAACCATTTTTGAAATGTTTATTCATTTAACTTGTACACTGTATATTGTTAAGAATAAATACTAATTACTAATACAGAACAAAGCTTATTGTTCATATTTTATATTTTAATTGATATGAATTATTTTTGAATTCTTGGTAATTTGTAGCAAATATAGGCGGACTTCTTGGCCTTTTCATGGGCTTTAGCGTATTTTCGCTTATAGAAATGATATATTTTCTCAGCTTCCGACCATACTGTGCATATAGGATTAATAAGAAGACAGCTGTAACTAAACGGAAAAATACATTGAAGGTAAAATATACTAACAATATATCTGTCTTTACTTATTATTTTTTCTTTTTTAAAATAAAGCTGAGACGCAGCATTATATCAGGGCATTTCAAGCAGTCTTGGCATGACACACAAACAGCCAGAGTAGTTAAAGATTTGAGCAAAACATCCCACGGACGCATTCGAGGCAATCGATTTATATCTAAAGTGAATAAAATAGAGCCAAGCTTTTAATATCATTATTAAACTCAGCACTTACATATGTATTTTGTCATATATTTAACCTTTAAAAAATCAAAAGCGCACTTTCATGGAATTACTTAATTTTTCACAAATTATTGCTATTCTTTTGAGCCAATAAACTACAACTATTACAAGCTTTAGTGTAACGCCTAAATTTTAGGTTCAATTCAAAACTAAATAATTTCGTTCCTTTAGTCATTTTTAATCACACTACTTAAGCACGCTTCGGCGATTCCATATGAAAAAAGTCAGCATCAACCCGGACCAATAAAATTTTCAGGGTTTGTCTAGAATAAAAAAAAAATTGTTCCGCAAATTTTTTTTTAGCCATCCAAACTGGCGTTTTGGCTACAGAGTACAATGTTTACTATCAAATGTTTACACGGGTCAATGCATTTTTTTGAGAAATATCTTAAATTAAAAGTATTTAAACGGGCTTTCGACACATCTAGTGGAAATGGAAACAACTATAGGTTAGTGACATCCTAGTAAACTGGGTTTGGAGAACGAAATATTCAGAAAGGTTCTAGGATAATTTGTAGAGTATAAATACGGCGCTACTCACATCCAGAAGGCAGTTTTGTCTTGTCTAGGATTGTGATAATTAGAAGTACAGTACTAGCGATAACTATAAAGAGTTGGTTTAATAATAATTTGTGAATTTGTGAGAGTAAACGGCTAAGTTAAGTAAAGAAAGTAATTTTGAATTATATCTGAAATATTGTGTTTTAAATTACGAACTAAGGCCACGCTCGTAACAACTGGTGTCAGAAGTGGGACAGAATCGCGAAATAAAGTGGTGGCATTTGACGTTGAAATTCAAAGAGTGATTATTTTTGTGAAATCGTGTGTAAAAATTCCGAAAGATAATTTTATATTAAACTGTGAGTCAATTACAAAAGACGCAAGAATGGGACGCAAACTAGAGGAGCTTCGCATACAGAAATTGAAAGTTGTGTTGGGGAAGCGGTTATTGCAAACGACTGGCCTAAAGAATGTTCTACTCGAGCTACTTAGACAAGCTTTGATACAGAAGAAAAGAATGATGAGATATTCGTTTTCGAAGGAGAACCAGAATTTGAAGAAGAGTCTACAATGAACATAGGACACCTTTTAAGTACTTTAATGAGCAAAATGGAAGCCCGTTTTGATGAACAAAAGAATTCTCTCCAGAAACGAAAGAATTCTATGGAAACCCGTTTGGACGAACAAAAGAATTCTCTCCACGAACAAAAGAATTCTATGGAATCCCGTTTAGATGAAGACAAGAAAGAAGTCACTGGAAACGCGTTAGGATGAACAAAAATACTTCTCTGAAGCATTGACTAGAAACTCGATTGGAGGAACAGAGGAATTTCCTGAAAAACTCGTTAGACGAACAAAATTTAAAAATTGAAGCAGGAAGTGGCGGAAGTTCAACAAAAAGCCCCCGAACAGCTTGACAACTTTAAATCAGATTTGGAGAAGATGAAGCATAGATATCCACGGTATGAAGGAATTGAAATATCCAATGCAGGCGGAATGAAACCTCAAATATTTGATGGACAAAATTCGTGGTATATTTTCGAGAGACAATTCGAGGGTGCTTCCGAAGTAAACGGATGGAATGAAGCAGAAAAAGCTACAGTTCTGGTATTAGCACTTCGAAGTTCTGCATCAGAGCTATTACAAACTATACCGATAGAAACGCAACGTGATTATACTTACGCTATGGAGATGAGCACATGCAGCAAGTATATCGCCTACAGCTACGCAACAGAATTCAAAAGCATGGCGAATCCCGACAACAATTGCGGGCTGATTTAGGACGATTAGCTTATTTCTCATACTGAAGGCAAGCTTCTCGAATGTTCTTGTAATGGAATGCAACCCTCACAGAGCAATTCTTCACGTGGTATTCTGCGATGCTGGAATTGTAGTAGACCAGGACACCTCCAAACGGACTGAAGAAAACGCCGACGATTGGAATCACCAGAAGAGGAGGACAGAACAGAATGCCAAAGATGTCGAGCCAGAGCGCAAGCTATTCGGGAAGAGACTAGAAATCAAACGGCTACTAGTTGCATCAGCTCCCCTGTTCTACAGTCGGAAAACATGTAAAAACCAACTTCGGGAGACAGAAGTTGGCTGGTAGAGTCGACAGCCCCGAAGTCATCATTCACAGAGCCCAGTTGCAGAGAAATAATAGCAGTCTTGTTATATATGGAAGTGTAGGAAAAAATGACTGCGTTGTCACTATCGACACTGGAGCTTCGAGATCAATTATTAGAGCAGATCTTGTCAAGAACAAATGGCTTCACAATACCACCAAATATTTACTAAGAACAGCTACTGGAGCAGGAGCACAAGTTTTTGTAGAAATAACTTTGGATATCCAACTAGGCGAACTACTATTTCCCCACACTTTCCTAGTTTCAGATATGATGGATGAATGCATTCTTGGAGTAGACTTTATGACTACATATAAAATAAATTTAGATGTCGGAGAACGAATACTCAAATATGGCAACATAGAAATTCCTATGAGACTAGGAGGAGGAACAGATTATCCTGTAAAAATATGGACGATGGACGAGAATATTACTCTCTCTGCATGCTCGGAGACGCTAGTATGGACAAAGCTTACTGATGACATCGGGAGCTGCCGATTCTATTCGATGGAACCAAACCCTACAAAAGATACATCGAATATCATTGTAGGTAAGACTTTAGTAAAAGCAGGAGGTGCAACATTAATTCCAGTCAGACTGCTCAACACATCCGAAAATGAGGTACAACTAAAAGAGGGTGCTATAATTGGAAATTGTGAACCCGTTTATTAGATTGTTAATTTGAATAATGGTAGTAATATTAAGGAAGCAATACCTATACCAACTACTACTCAACAGGTTCAGAAACAGCAATACAACGATGCCAAAGAGGTGATTGATAAATTTTCGGAAATATTTGTAATGAAAGATGAAGATTTCGGTAAAATAAATCTTGTTCAGAATCGGATCAATGCAGAAGATTCTAGGCCTATTCAGCAGATACCACGAAGACTACCATTAGCGAAGCAATCAGAAGTTGCAGATATAATAAACTCCATGAAAGACCAAGGTATAAGAGAAGAATCTAATAGCCCTTGGACATCGCCAGTTGTTCTGGTCAGGAAAAAGGATGGCAGCACCCGATTCTGTGTTGACTACCGGCAGCTAAATAACGTATCAAAAAACGATAGCTATCCGTTACCAAGGATTGATGACACACTACACACCCTTTCCGGAGCACAATGGTTTTCCACCCTGGACTTGAATAGTGGTTACTGGCAAGTGGAAATACATCCCGAGGACCGAGAGAACACTGCTTTCTCAGTTGGGAGTGGCTTATGGCAATTTAGAGTTATGCCATTTGGATTATGTAATGCTCCAGCCACATTCGAACGACTCATGGAATGTGTTTTACGAGGATTAACCTGGAGAACATGTCTGGTCTACTTAGATGACATAATAGTAATCGGAAGGACATTCGAGGAACATAAAAACAACTTACGGGACGTACTTCAAAGGCTGAGATGTGCGAAACTGAAGCTCAGTACGAATAAATGCGCTCTATTTAAAAATGAAGTAAAATATTTGGGGCACATAGTTGCATTACAAGGAGTAAGAACTAATCCAGAGAAGATAGCAGCTGTCAAAAATTGGCCAGTTGCAAAGGACAAACATCAATTAAGGACTTTTCTTGGAGTAGCTACCTACTACAGGCGATTCGTAAAAGCTTTTGCAGATATTGCAAGGAGCCTACATAAACTTACAGAAAAAGGAAAACCGTTCATATGGTCAAATAAATGTAACGAGAGTTTCGCAAATTTGAATTTGTGGAACTCCAGTGCTTCACTATCCAAAGCTGGGAAAACTTTTATATTGGACACGGAGACGCCAGCAATGTAGGTATTCGTGCAGTGTTTTCACAGGAGAAGGATGGTCAAGAAGTGCCAGTAGCTTATTTGAGGAAAGCACTTTCAAAATCAGAGAGAAATTAATATGCTACAAGGAAAGAGCTATTTGGCATTGTAAACTCAACCTAGCATTTCCATAACTATGTCTAGGGGCAGAAGTTTACCCTCCGCACAGGCCATGTAGCGCTTAAATGGCTTTGGCAGTTTAAGAACCCTGTCGGGCAAGTGACAAGATAGATAGAGCGACTGCAAGCTTACTACTTTGAAATCCAACACCGAAGAGGACGTATCCATGGAAATGAAGACGCACTTTCACGACGTCCATGCAAAGTTGAATGCAGGCATTGCATTCGGGTAGAAGAAAAAGAAACAAACGGCACTATACAGCTGAGAACGGTGGAACCATCGACAGCCTAAGACAACGAGAGTATCCGAACAGCACGACGAGAAGACGCAGACATATCACCCATTCGTGCTTGGAAAGAAGACATGGAAATTCCACAATGGAAGGATATTTCGGAGAGGAGTGAGAATATGAAGAGCTACTGGGCTCAATGGAATTCCCTCCACGTTGAATGTGGTATATTAAAACGTAAGTGGGAGGCAACTAACGGCGAGTCATTCTGGATGCAGATAGTCGTCCCAGCATCAAAGGTCAACGATGTTTTAGTCGAAATGCACAGTGGATCATCTAGAGGACATTTGGGGGTGAATAAAACAATTTCCAAAATACGAGAATGGTTTTATTGGTTACATATAAGAGAGCATGTGGAGGAGTGGTGCAGCAGATGGGGCCGCCACGCAGAAGCAGAAGAGAAATGTAGAAGTATAATATAGGAGCCCCATTTGAGAGGATAGCAGCATATGGCCTGAGGCTTTTGCAATTCCTAAGCAAGAGGCAACCACAGTGGCGGAACAAATTATAATGAATTGGGTCAGTAGATTTGGTGTGCCTCATGAACTTCGTTCGGACCAGGGGTGGAACTTCGAATCACAGACCATTCAAGACATGTGTAAAATGCTGGGAATAAGAAAAACCAGAACAACTCCTCTGCATCCACAATCTGATGGCATGGTAGAGCGCTTCAACAGAACATTGGTCGAGCATGTAAAGAAAGTAGTCGACTATCACCAACGCGATTGAGATCGTCGTATTCCCATGTTCCTAATGGCCTATAAATCAGTTGTTCAAAACACAACCGGACAAACTCCAGCAAAAGTCATATTTGGAAAGGAGATGCGTTTACCTATCGACCTCAAGTTTGGTACACCCAGAGGTGAACAAAAGTTACCAGCCGATTATGTATCGGAACTTAGACAATGATTAGCTGATGTACACGAGGCCACTAGAGCAAAATTAGCAATAAATACCGATCGGATGAAGACCCGCTATGACTTACGTGCTAATTCAGACGGATTTAATGAAGGCGACCTTGTTTGGCTGCACAACCCGAAACGACGTAAAGGGCGTTCTGCAAAATTACAACAACACTGGGAAGGACCATCTAGATCCAGATCACCTGTTGTTCGGGACGAACAATTTTAAGAAGGCGGCAATGTTACGCGCCACAATGTGATACAAGCGACGTCTATTTGATATGGAAACAACTTTTGGTTAGTGACATCTTAGTAAACTGGGTTTGGAGAACGGAATATTCAGGTAGGTTCTAGGATAATCTGTAGAGTATAAATACGGCGCTATTCACATCCAGGAGGCAGTCTTATTTCAGACAGTGAATTGAACGAAGTAAACTATTAGGATTGTTATAATAAGAAGAACAGTACTAGTGATAACTATAAGGAGTTGGTTTAATAATTATTAGTGAATTTGTGAGAGTAAACGGTAAAGGTACATATAGAGAGAACTTTTGAATTATATCTGAAATATTGTGTTTTAAATAACGAACTAAGACCACGCTCGTAACAATATGTATATATGCGCTATTTCGATAAAGAAGCCCCCTTGTAAAAATATTTTTTTTTTGAAATCCTTAAAAAAGGAAATAAAGAGGTTTTCCCCCTTAGTTTTCGGGATATGATTATTTTTATGGTCGCAGCCATTAACTTTGAAATATGAAAGTTTCTGGATTTTCGGAGTAAAATATTTTTGCGTCTCTTTGCAGATTTTTTAGATTTTACAGCATGCAGACAATTGTATTATGAATCATCACAAAACACATAAAACTCATCGCTCAGATAGGTTAGTACTACAACTAAAAAACGATAGGTATTTTTGAAAAAAAGGAGTTATTTGCATCTTATTTTCAACTTGAATTCACATTTTCAATCGGCATCAACTACTGACTAAATATAGAATAAAATTTACACTTCAATATAAATGGCAATATTTTCTTAAGGTTTTCACTATTGACATTGCCAACTCTTGCAGTGTAACGAAGAGTTTCTCAGGCGACAGACCTACCTGCATCCACTTTCACCTGGATACAAGTAGATACTGCATCCGACACCTCTTGCTACAAAAATCATGTCCAGGATATATGTGGGTGGCTGCACAGCGAGTATGCCGCTACCGATCAGCCGGCTTGGGGGAGTCCTTGCCACCCACATCCCTTCAATGCTTGTTAAGCTGTGCGTAGTCGACAGAATAACTGACCAGACAGACAGACGGCCAGTAAAAGAAAACCGGAATTGTAGGTGAGACCGCGGACGGACAGACAAAAAAAAAGGAATGAGATCTAGACAGGCTTCCTCCTCCTGGTGAAACCTAGAATCCTAGATGGAAGAAAATTTATTTAATTTGAAGTTATTAAGCAAAAAAGAACAACAGCGGAAACATCGTCAACGCAGGACCTTGATATTAACACCCGGAGAACCTTCAACGCTGGATTAAGAAGCGATGAGAGAAAGAGAGCGAGTGAGAGTCTCTGATGATGTTGAGACTCAAGCTTTGGCTAATATTGGGCCCAATCGCCCCATCCACCCTCGGCTGAGCCTCCAAAGCGGTATTAAAATACTCAGCCCCATTTATATGTGTGTCCATGTGTGCGTTGTCTCTACCCCGTCATCGTCACGCTTCCCCCTTCCATGTGTCTTTTAGGCGATCACGATAACTTAATGTTGACTGAACTCAATATGCGAGGCCCAACTCCTCCGAATCACCCTGCCTCTGGTGTCACACCAAGCCGACAATCGCAATGGTTAATATGGCTGAAATGAAAACATCTAGGACGTGGGAAAACAAAACAAACAAAAAATCTGATGATCTACTGAATCTTTCTTATATTAGATTCCTCATATAATATTTCATTACTTCCAACTTAATCTATCGATACACCCTACTAGTCTATCCTTAGGATACTATTGAAGAAAAACCAACAGCAAAAGAAGGATGAGAGAAAAAAAAGTCTCGTTCGCATGTCTTAATTAACGAATAACAATTTGTACTACAAACATGCAGATCTGTAAGTATGAGTGGAATAACTTACTTGCTAAACCTCAACAGAAAATCTTGCGCAAGTTAAAAAAAAAACAAAATAAAAGGAACTTACAATTTTTCCATACATGTTACCTTACGTCTTCACTAAGCGCCAACGGTTAGGTGGAGTGAGTGCGGCGTCAGACGGATCGTTTACCGGCCGTTCATAAATTTTACCTTTCCATTTGCCATTTATTCATCTGGATTCTCCTTTACTTTTTCTTCCTCTTAATATGGACCGCCTTTAAAACTAATCTTACATCCTTAGGTACGATCATTGAAGATTGCAAATTCAAGCAAAAGCACAGGTGACGTCATAAATTCACTTTCAGAATTGTTACTATATTTGCTTTTCTGTTTTCAGATAGAATTTACTTCCGTTTTGATTAACTAAAATACGGCACATTCGCAGGTAATTACTTGAATTAACTAAATTAATTTGCGTATCTTCACCTTCACATTTTCTTTCTCTCGGGAAAATTCACCGTACGATCAACTAAAATCTCTGCGTAGCACGTAAATAAAAGTCCGCAATCCAAGAATATTTTCTCACTAAACTAACAAATGAAAATTCCTCGGTTCCTTCTTTCAGGAAAATGCGCCGTGGCGATCAACAAAAAAAATCTCTGTGAAGCAGGTAAATATATATGCATAGTTCAATTATTATTTCTCAATAAATTAATTAATGAAAATTTCTCTTTCCATTCTTTCAGGAAAATGCGCCGTGGCGATTAACAAAAAAAAATCTCTGCGAAGCAGGTAAATGTATATGCATAGTTCACTTATTATTTCTCACTAAATTAATTAACGAAAATTTCTCCCTCCTTTCTTTCAGAAAAATGCGCCGTGGCAATTAACAAAAAAATCTCTGCGAAGCTGGTAAATATATATGCATAGTTCACTTATTATTTCTCATTCAATTAATTAACGAAAGTTTCCCTTTCTTTTCTTTCAGGAAAATCCGCTGAGGTGATTAACAAAAAAAAAACTCTACGAAACAGGCAAGTGTATGTACATGATTCACTTATTATTCCTGTTCACTCAATTAACTAACGAAAATTCCTCTGTTCTTTTAAATTAATCAACGAAAATTTCTCTTTCGTTTCTTTCAGGAAAATCCGCCGTGGCGATTAACAAAAAAAACTCTACGAAACAGACAAATATATGTAAGTACGTTATTCACTTATTATTTTCCTTTTCACTCAATTAATTAACGAAAATTCCTCTTTTCTTTCTTTCAAGAAAACACGCCGTGACGAACAACAAAAAAAACTCGATACAGGTAAAAAAAAAAGGTCGAAAAGCTTCTATACGAAAGGAAAACCGCGAACGCTCAAAACTTAATTTTCCCCTTTTCAAAGAAAAAATCCTCAGTACCTAAATCCGCCACGCCGTTAACTTCCATACTCGAGCACGTTTCAAAATTATCTCCTCGATATCTCCCTACATTGCAGCCGTTTCTACCCGTCCAACCACCAGGCGAATCGTTCTTCGTCGGTCGGATCACGAAAGTTCTTGCTGGTGACGGCGCTGCTGACTATCTGTGCGGCGGTGTGTGTCTTCCTTTTCGGCCGAAATCATTACCACAGAATATCTGCTATCGAGCCAAATTTTCTCGGAATTTTAATTTTGTGGACCCACTGCAATACATTGCATGATGGTATCATGCGATGTATTATAGCTAGCCGAACTACAGTTTTTGACTCTTCGATGTTACTCACCAACAGCGGTAAGTTTGATGTGGGAAAATTGTACCTTGTGCGCATTTTGTTACAAATTAGAATTTTTCTGTTGAAAATATTTCGTATTTTTGTTCATTTTCAGGTCTTTTGTGTATATGACTCGGGTTAATGCGCAAAACTCCAATTTGTGCGTGTTCTGCCCAAATTGGAATTTTTTGTTGAAGGGTAGTTATTTTTCCTTTTTTGTAATTTGCAGGGTTTCAGGAATTTTGTAATGTGGAGAAGTAGCATAGGGCTACTTCTCGAAAATATCTGACTTTATCTTTTTTCAGGAATTTTGTAATATGGAGAAGTAGCATAGGGCTACTTCTCGAAAATAACTAAATTTTATCATTTCCAGGAATTTTGTAATATGGAGAAGTAGCATAGGGCTACTTCTCGAAAATAACTAAATCTTATCTTTTCCAGGATTTTGTAATATGGAGAAGTAGCATAGTGCTACTTCTCCAAAATAACTATGTTTTATCCCCTTTCTAGGTACCTTTGGGCAATCATGGGGGTTTCTCTACAGACGTAGAAAAAAAAGTACCGTAAGGGTGTATACGCTACAGCGTGGGGACGACCCACCGAGAATAGAGTCTCATGCCGGGCAAAAGGAGGAAGGGCGGGACGACCCACAAGAGTCTCAAGCCGGGCATACGCTAAAGCCTGGGTTGTTGAGACATAAGATCCCATCTGCGGCATTGATCCCATTTCGCCTTGGACGAGGGAGGACTGATCTACCAATAGACATCATGTACCAACTCGCCCCGCCCAATGAACTGACCAGGAAGAGGTGCAGCGATTGATTTATTGGGTACGCGAATGTTCGTCTCGAGGTTACGACCTCGACGGTGAAATGCGGGTACTCATCGTCTTGTGTTCTGCTGAATCCGGTCGCAACACCCCGGAAATCCGCCAATCCCAAGAGAGGAAATCGCTTCGTAACAAATAGAATTCATCTATCAACTCACCCAGGACGACGGAAATCCCGCGGGATGCAGCAAGCGGCTTCAAGCTCTAAGGAAATTGAATAAAGGACAGGAAAGTAAAATCCTTCAGATGAAGGCTAACCCAGATGGGGCTAGTAACAAAGGCTGAGACCATCTAAACTTCATCGTTTAGAGATAATACACAATATAAAAAAGAAATTTGCTAAGACTCCATCCGCACTCGCTGATGCTGTGACATTCCTTGATTGAAAAAAAAACGATTGAAGAAAGGACAGGAAAGTAAAATCCTTCAGATGAAGGCTAACCCAGAAAGGGTTAGTAGCAAGGAGAGGTGACTCTCTAAACTCGTTCATTTAGAGGTATTGCACTAGAAACAACATTTCCGCCGACTCCGCTCACACGACACTACTTGACACGCCAGACTAATTGAAAGAAAATTGAAGAAGGGACTCGAAACTAAAGTCCTTCAGATGAATGCTAACCCAGAAGGGGTTAGAAGCACAATGCAAGAGGTTTATCATCCACCACTGGGGAAGTAGTAGGAGGGTTTGCGATAACCTGAAGTTCAGAAGTGAAGCTTCTTAGGACTACCGAGATCTAATCAACTTTGATCAAGACTTTACATCCTGAGCATGGAAAATTCCGATTGAGAGACACTTATGAAACACGCCCGATTCTCTCTACAATAGTCGCTTTTATGAACATAGGTTTCGGACGTATACAGTTTGTCCAGGTTCAAAGGCTTTTTCCCGGGTTCGCAAGTAATAGCCAGCGGCGTATTTTCGTTACGCTTCCGTGAGTCGAAACTTCACTTCATCGCGCAACAGCTGAAGCTTTTGTTTGACAGGTATACACTCAATGGCCGCGTCGGAATTTGTATTTAACTCTCGTAGAAGTTGATATGAGGCCCCACTTTTGACTGGATGTCGACCGAAAAGCAGGAAATATAGCGAGCACTTAGATGAATCATGCACGACGTTGCGGATGGCGAAGCCGATCTCGCTCGGATGTTCGTCCCAATTTCGATGCTCTGTGCCGACGTTGGCACGGATCGCTGCCAGGACCGACTAATTAATACGCTCAGAGGCGTTTGATTGAGGGGAGTACGCTGGTGAGACGATGTGTATCACCCCATAACGATCTAACAGTTGAGCGAATATTTTTGCAATGAACTGACTACCATTATCTGAATGTACCAATTCCGGAACTCGAAACATTAAGAAGACTTTTTGCTCTTGGAATTTGATAACTCGCGAGGCTGTGGCCACGGGCATTGCTTCCAACAGCACAAACTTAGATAAGTCATCCAGTACGATGAAGATGTACATATTACCGCCTCGACTACGCGGGTGTGGACCTAAAAAGTCACAGAAGATGCGCTGCCATGGCAGTTCGGCAGTCCGTATCGTGCCCAGAGGAGGTCTTGAAGACACATTGGTTGGCTTGATCAGCTTACAGGTTTCGCAAGCGTTTATGAACTGTCGTACCTCTGAAGCCATGCTCGGCAAGCAGTACTGACGACGTAATTTCTCTAAGGTCTTAGCGAACCCGAAGTGTGCTGCCATAGGAATATTATGCTCTGATTTAATCAAATCGCCCGTGAGACTATCGGGACTCCATAGCTTCCACTGAACCTGCTCCCCTGAGACGTTGTTATTTGGAAACGAGAATGAGATATATACTTTACCACCGCTAATTCGTAAGTTCCGAAAACCGCTGGGATTAAATGAGATGCGCTGGATTCTCTCAACGTACGTTTTTTCTTGAAATGCGGGTGATCTCAGGTCGAGCGAGCTGATTTGAGCCGGAAAAACTAGCTCATGAGTTTGATGTTCTACTGCCTCATCAGCAAATGACCTTGAAAGAGCATCGCCCACCACATTGTCTTTGCCTTTTCGGTATTCTATGTGGAATTTGAAGGCCTAGAGTTTGAGGCTCCAACGAGCCAGCCTGCCACATAGATCCCTTTAGTCCATGAGACATTTGAGGCAAGCCTGGTCAGTAATGACCGTAAACTCCAGTCCTTCCTCATACGGCCCAAACCTTTTTATACTCAATACGATCAGACACTCTAACTCGGTTATGCTGTAGTTGCGTTGAGCAGCGCTCAACTTCTATGACATGTAGGCAATGGGTGCTCATCCCCATCCACAGAACGCTGAAATAAGATACTTCCCACTCCCGTGTTGCTAGCGTGAATGAAAAAAGGCCTGGAGAAGTCAGGATTCGCGAGCACTGGTGCGGTCGTTAGACACTGTTTTAGCTGTTGGAATGCCAGCTCAGCTGTTCGTTCCACTCAAACCTGACGCTTTTCTTTAAGAGGTCCGTCAGAGGCCTAGCGCTTGTAGCCAAATGTGGGATGAACCTCCTATACCAGCCGTATACTCCGAGCAAGCTACGTATTTTCTTGACAGTTGTGTAACGAAGACCTTGTCAGCCGACAGATCTACCTACATTCACTTTTACCTGAATGTAGATACATAATGCATCCGACACCTCTTTGTTACAAAATCATCGCGGAATTAGCGTGGGTGGCTGCACAGCAAATATGCCGCTACCGATCAGCAGGCTAGGGGTGGTTCTTGCCACCCGCATCCCTTGATGCTTGTTAGGCTGTGCAAAATAGTCTGACTTCAGACGGACAGACAGACAAAAAGAAAAGATCTAATGCAGGCTTCCTTCTCATGGTGGAATCTGAAAGCCTAAAAAGAAGAAAATTGATTTTATTTATATGCTGCAAAGAGAAGGAAAATAGAAGACCTCAGCAATGCCGAACAAGTGATAATTCACCTGGAGAGTTTACAACGCTGGCCAATGGACGATTGAGAGAGAGTGAGAGAACTGTGAGCGGTCTCAGATTCTGTTTAGACCCTGGCTTTGGGTAATGTTGGGCCCAATCGCCCCCATCCACCCTGACTAAGCCTCCAAAGCCGTATCGAAATGCTCAGCCCCATCTGTACGTGTTTTACATATATTTCCGTGTGGGTCTGGAAACGACCTCCCTCCTGTCCGCGACCATCCCCTTTATGGAACTACTCACTCCATCGCGCTGAATCCATTACCAACCTGTAAACAAAAGAAGAAAGCAACTTGGAGAAGGGCGGCCAAAGGTTACCAAACTAAATCACCCAAAATAAGAAGGAAGGCGTATCAAGGAACTCAAAATTTCATCAAGTCCAAATCAAAGTAGTTTATTTATTGAGGATGTTCAAGCATATGAATCACTTACGAGGGAGGTAACCCGATCACAAAAAGAGTAACATTGTATATATACAAAAAAAAACTAAAGGAAACATAGTCTCCGGTTAATATTAATCTAGATGTGAATCCTTAAGACTAGCCCTAATAAGCGCTTTCCTATTATGTGCCTTATCGAACCCTGTGATCGCCGCCTAACCTTAGATGTACACTAAATGATTTTAACACTGTAAAATTAGGAACAAAAGAACACAAAGCAAATAATAACACTTAGAGAAAATTTTAACTAACCTTGTGGTCCGCTATGGCCTTACATAGCACCTGATCTCCTTCGGATATGTAAGAGCGAAATGTTTTGCCGTAACTTCTGCCAGAGGGATACTTCCTCGCCGGTATAAATCGGACTTGCCGTCACGCAGGAAAAATTTTCAAAATGATCTTTGTTACGTGCAAGGAAGCTTTTCCCAAAATTTTCTCTCAGGTTCGCCACTACTATGTTATATAAGACTCACCAACGCACAGGTAAGTATTTCAAATAATGCAAATTATGTGTGCATAGAATGGTTAAACCGAAATTTGCTCTACTGTTTACCAATATGATGATATATGAAAATCACTGTCGCACAGGTAAGTAATCCAATTAATAAAATTTCATGAATGCGCAACATTAATACTAAAATTTTCTTTCAGTTCACTATTGGAAAGATCTTTACGAAAAATCACTGTAGCACAGGTAAATATTCTAATTAATACAATTTATGAATGCGCAACATTAATTCTAAAATTTTCTTTTAGTTCACTATTAGGAAGATCTATTTGAAAAATCACTGGCGCACAGGTAAATATTTCAAATATTAAAACTTATGAATACGCAAAATTAATACCAACATTTTCTTTCAGTCCGCTATTAGAAAGATCTATGTGAAAAATCACTGTCGCACAGGTAAATAATCCAATTAATAAAATTTAAGAATGTGCAGCATTAACACCAAAATTTTCTTTCAGTTCGCTATTAGAAATATCTGTGTGAAAAATCACTGGCACACGGATAAATAATATAATTAATATAATTTATGAATGTGCAAAATTAATACTAAAATTTTCTTTCAGTTCACTATTAGAAAGATCTTTAGGAAAATCACGGTCGCACAGGTAAGTATTCTAATTAACACAATTTATGAATGTGCAACATTAATAACAAATTTTTTCTTTCAGTTCACTATGAGAAAGATCTTTAAGAAAAATCACTGTTGCACAGGTCAATATTCTAATTAACACAATCTATGAATGCGCAACATTAATTTTAAAATTTTCTTTCAGTTCACTATTGGAAAGATCTTTAGGAAAAATCACTGTAGCACAGGTAAATATTCTAATTAATACAATTTATGAATGCGCAACATTAATTCTAAAATTTTCTTTTAGTTCACTATTAGAAAGATCTATATGAAAAATAACTGGCGCACTGGTAAATATTTCAAATATTAAAACTTATGAATGCGCAACATTAATATCAACATTTTCTTTCAGTCCGCTATTAGAAAGATCTATGTGAAAAATCACTGTCGCACAGGTAAATAATCCAATTAATAAAACTTAAGAATGTGCAGCATTAACACCAAAATTTTCTTTCAGTTCGCTATTAGAAAGATCTACGAATGAATATTTATGAATGTGCAACATTAATACTAAAACTTTCTTTCAGTTCACTATTAGAAAGATCTTTAGGAAAATCACGGTCGAACAGGTAAGTATTCTAATTAAGACAATTTATGAATGTGCAACATTAATAACAATTTTTTTCTTTCAGTTCACTATGAGAAAGATCTTAATAATAAAATCTTCTTTCATTTCACTATTAGAAAGATCCATGTGAAAAAAATCTTAATGAAAATCACTGGCGCACAGGTAAATAATTCAATGAATAAAATTTCTTGAATGCGCGACCTTAATAACAACATTTTTCTTTCAGTTCACTATTTGAAAGATCTATATGAAAAATCACTGGCGCACAGGTATATATTTCAAATATTAAAACTTATGAATGCGCAACATAATAACAACATTTTCTTTCAGTCCACTATTAGAAAGATCTTTAGAAAAAATCACTGTTGCACAGGTAAATATTCTAATTAACAAAATTCGCGACCAGAATGAATAAACTAAAATTTTTCCTTTCAGTTCACAAAAGCAAAAATACTCTAAAGACTGATTTTAAATAAAGAGGAATCACGACTCAATTTTTCTGCGACCGTTCTCGTTCAAAGCCAAAAACCAACTCCCCGACTAATAGCAGTCTCCCTACATTCCATCGTTCTTCACTCAGCCACCGGCAAGCGAGCGCCTTTTTTCTTCTTAGAATTTTTTGTTATTTTTTCAAGCCTGCTGCAACACATTGCATGATGGCATCACGCGATCTGTTACAGCTAGGCGAATTGCCGTTTTCGGCGCTTTGATGTGGTTGACTAGCGGTAAGTTTTAAACAAAAAATTGCATTTTGTGCTCATTTTGAACATTTTAGAATTTTTCGACTGAAAAATATTCTGCTGTTGTTGTTGTTTCTTCTAGACCTGGACTTGTATACAGGTATGTATAGATATGTTTTTTTTCCAGGAATTCTTGTACTATGGAGAAGTAGCATAGGGGTACTTCTTGAAAATATATAAATTTTATCTTTTTTCAGGAATTTTGTAATATCGAGAAGTAGCATAGAGCTACTTCTCGAAAAATATCTAAATTTTAACTTTCCAGGAATTTATAATGTGGAGATGGAATGTAGCATAGGGCTACTTCTAGAAGATATTTAAAAAATTTCTTTCTTTTTTCAGGAATTTGTAATGTGGAGAAGTAGCATAGGGCTACTTCTAGAAAATGACTGTTTTATCCAAAGCCAAACAAAAGTAGCGTATAGGGGTATACGCTGCAGCGTGGGGACGACCCACCGAGAATAGAGTCTCATGCCGGGCAAAACGAGGAAGGGGGGAAAAGAGAGAAAGAGAAGAAACAAACAAAAACACCGGAAGGTTGACTCGGGAGCTGAACTATGAATCACAGCTTTGCAGCCGCGCCCAACGTGGGGACGACTCACAAGATCCTCAAGCCGGGCATACACTAGACCCTGTGTTGTTGAGATCTAAGATCCCAATTCGTCTTGAACGAGGGAGGACTGATCTACCGATAGACGTCGTCCACCAACTCGCCTCGCCCAATGAACTGACCAGGAAGAGGCGCAGCGATTGAGTTATTAGGTACGGGAATGTTCGGCTCGAGACTACGACTTCGTCGGTGAAATGCCGTTATTTATCGTTCTGCTGAATACAGTCGCAACACCCCGGTAATCCCCCAAGCCCAAGAGAGGAAATCGCTTCTTAACAGATAGAATTTATCTATCAATTCACTCAGGACGACGGACATCTCGCGGGATGCGGGAAGCGGGTTCAAGCTCTATGAAAATTGAAGAAAGGGCAGGAAAGTAAAATCCTTCAGATGAAGGCTAACCCAGAAGGGGTTAGTAACAAAGGCTGAGACCATCTAAACTTGATAGTTTAGAGATAATATACTATGGAAAAAAAACTTCCCTCCGCTGAAACTTCATCCACACAGACCGCCGCTCGGAACGCGCACTAGGGAGAAGAATGAAGAAAAGACAGGAAAGTAAAATCCTGCAGCTGATGGCTGACCCAGGACGGGTTAGTAACACAATAAAAGAGGTTTATCGCCCACCACTGAGGAAGTAGTAGGAGGGTTTGCGATAACCTATAGTTCACAAGTGAAGCTTGCCAGATGCCTTCTTAGGGCTACCGAGATCTAACACAACTTTGGTCAAGGCTTTATACCCTGAGAAGATGAAAAAAAAAATCCAAAGAGGATATACGCTACAGCGTGGGGCGACCCACCGACAATAGAGTCTCATGCCGGGCAAAACGAGGAACGGGGGAAAAGAGAGAAAGAGGAGAAAAAAAAACACCGGAAGGTTGACTCGGGAGGTGAACTATTAATCACAACTTTGCAGCCGCGCCCAACGTGGGGACGACCCACAAGAGTCTTAAGCCGGGCATACACTAGACCCTGTGTTGTTGAGATCTAAGATCCCAATTCGTCTTGAACGAGGGAGGACTGGTCTACCGATAGACGTCGTCTACCAACTCGCCTCGAGCAATGAACTGACCAGGAAAAGGTGCAGCGATTGAGTTATTAGGTACGGGAATGTTCGGCTCGAGACTATGACTTCGTCATTGAAATGCCGCACTTATCTTTCTGCTGAATCCAGTAGCAACACCCCGCAAATCCCCCAATCCCAAGAGAGGAAATCGCTTCGTAACAGATAGAATTCATCTATCAACTCACTCAGGACGACGGAAATCCCGCGGGATGCGGCAAGCGGGTTCGAGCTCTATGAAAATTGAAGAAAGGACAGGAAAGTAAAATCCTTCAGATGAAGGCTAACCCAGAAGGGGTTAGTAATAAAGGCTGAGACCATCTAAACTTGATAGTTTAGAGATAATATACTATGGAGAAAAAAAATACCCTCCGCTGGAACTTCATCCACACAGACCGCCGCTCGGAAACCTAGTGTGAGAAGAATGAAGGAAAGACAGGAAAGTAAAATCCTTCAGCTGAAGGCTGACCCAGGAGGGGTTAGTAATACAACAAAAGAAGTTTATGACCCACCACTGAGGAAGCAGTAGGAGGGTTTGCGATAACCTGTAGTTCACAAGTGAAGCTTGCCGGATGCCTTCTTAGGTCTACCGTGATCTAATGGACTTTGGTCAAAGCGTTATACCCTGAGAAGAGGGGAAAAAAAATTTCCTAAGAAAGGAACTTACTAAAGGCATCTTGAAAGAATGCGAAAAGGAATGGCATTACTGCGTGCCTGATAAAGTAAATAAACCTTAGCCTATAATAACCATACATAAGATAAAACCGATCTAGTCCGACTGACAATCCGACTAAGAAAATGGCTTCTATGGTAGTACCGATAACATACACAACTAACAAACGCGACAGTGATTCCATAGCTCGTAAAGAAAACAAGGTTGGTTATACTTATCTTGATCATTGGATTATTCGCAGTGTCAAAGAAGAAAACAAAAAACAAAAAATGTTCATATGTACAATGTCTAGACAAAAAAACAATAAGATCTCGCTCACTACACGCACTACTTGGAACTGGACAATTAACACGATAACAATATAAATAAATTTGGAAAATAAACGCAAAAAAAAAACGACGGTGATATTGGTAACAAGATACGTGTACGTTAGAATAATTAATAACACAACACGTATTACTCTACTAATGAAATGAAGCGTCGATATTTGCCCTTCATGAAGGCGTCGGCATGACGGCACGACGAGAGGTGAGTCACACTTGTTCCAACACACACAAGAACATAAAAAGAACATCAATAAGCTCAGCCACTGCTGAAAAAAAAAATAAAAAAAAATAGCTACCACATATTCAGCCATTGCTGAAAGCGTAAAAACAAAATTCTCTCTCTCTCTCTCTCCTCTCGACCATTCTCCAAGGCGTTCGCTCAGAATCAGGCTAGTCGCTAAGCCTTCGGTCACTCTATACTACGACGAGCTCTAACAAGAAACGTGTACATCGGGGAGGGGAAGGTTGGTGAAATGTCAGGGATCGGAACTAGAAGTTGCCGTTTCACAATGCATGATCGTGACAAGCACTGCCTTAGTCAAGGACAAAAATCAAGAGAGATGAACATCGTTCATCAACTTGACAAGGGACTGAAGTCAACAAATCAAGGAAAGGTGAGAGGTCGGTGATTAAGTGGCTGCTGGTACTCGAGTAAGAAGCCGTAGCGGTGATTTATATAAGGAGATAAATCTGAACGGGACAACCCAACTAAAACTAAATATCTTTGCGAGACAACCCAACTAAAACTAAATATCTGAACGGGACAACCCAACTAAAACTAAATATCTGTGCGGGACAACCCCACTAAAACTAAATATCTGTGCGGGACAACCCAACTAAAACTAAATATCTATGCGGGACAACCCAACTAAACTAAATATCTATAAGGGACAACCCAACCAAAACTATGTATCTATACGGGACAACCCAACTAAAACTAAGTATCTATACGGGACAACCCAACTAAAACTAAATATCTGTACGGGCCAACCCAACTAAACTAGAAAAGAGATAATACGGGCTTCTTCTCGGAACCAGCAGAAATTAACGGAACGCACTCAAACAGTATGCATCGCATACAACGTTCATAACCACTAATCGACTTAGCCTCCACATCACTAGAATTAGGGACGGTTCATGAGAAGTGACACAAAAAAAAAGGAATCACCATCACCTCGTGTGGGACTCCGCTCCAAGATCACCGTCCCGGCATTGCATCGATTACTCCAAGTCGGATACCAATCTAGAGGATGCTCAACAGCTATCCTCCCGTCAGAGTGATCGAAGCAGCCCTAAACGGCGCCATGGGAGCGGAGCGCCACGCAAGCTCGTAGAGTTAGAAAAAAGATCATTCGAACCGCCAGGCTGCATTAACCCAACAAGGACGAGGTCACAATAGATGAACGTCGTTCATCAACTTGTTGAGTTAAGACAGACGTGTGGTTCTTCAGACAGGCCTGCATCGAGTGGTCAGCCTTTCAGTGGCCGCGAACCGAAGCTTAGCTTCAAGGATGGTACGCGTCGCGCACAAAGTTCGTCGGCCACCGAAGAGACAAGCACTTCAACCTGGAAAAGAGACTTGAGCTCGAAAACAATTTTTACTTGACCGAAGGCAATTAAGGCAATTTACCATCGCACATACAGCCAAATGCGTCAGCTTAGAATATACTGATGGCTTACGTAACCCAAGAAAAGGTTCAATAATGACAATATAAATGGGAAACGATACTTGAAAAAGTAATTTCTCTTTAGTCAAGAAAGGCTGGACTAAAGGCCCGAAAAAATTCAAATTTGGACGCCATTTGTAACACAAATGGGCGACCAGAAAAATCAAAAATTAAAAGTGAAATGGTACTTGTACTTTAGCCAAGTGAAGCCTGACTAAAGGCCAGAAAAACAAAATTTGGGCGCCATTTGTAACGACAAATGGGCGATCAGAAATATAACAAATAAAAATAAAATCTTAAAGCAAAAACAAAACAAAAATTGGGCGTCATTTGTAACACAAATGGGCGACCAGAAAAAATCATTGAAATAGTAATTGCACTTTAGTCAAGAGAAGCTTGACTGAAGGCCGAAAAAGAACCAAACTTGGGCGCCATTTGTAACGACAAATGGATGACCAGAGATACAGCAAAAATAAAACTTGATATTAAAGCAAAAGAAAACCGATTGGGCGCCATTTGTAACGCAAATGGGCGACCAGAAATATTGTTGAAATAGTAACTGTACTTTAGTCAAGAGAAGCTCGATTAAAAGCTGAGAAAAAAAACCGAACTTGGGCGCCATTTGTAACGACAAATGGGCGACCAGAAATACAACAAATCAAAATAAGATCTTAATGCAAAAAAATCATTTGGGCAATTGGGCGCCATTTGTAACGACAAATGGGCGACCAGAAATATAACAAATAAAAATAAGATCTTAAAACAAAAGCAAAAAAAAATTGGGCGCCATTTGTAACGCAAATGGGCGACTAGAAAAAAATCATTGATATAGTAATTGTACTTTAGCCAAGAGAAGCTTGACTAAAGGCCACAAAAAAAAGCCTAAGATTGGGCGCCATTTGTAACGAAGAGCTTGTCAGCCGACAGATCTACCTACATTCACTTGTACCTGAATGTAGATACATACTGCATCCGACACCTCTTTGTTAAAAAATCTTCGCGGGATTAGCGTGGGTGGCTGCACAGCAAATGTGCCGCTAGTGATCAGCCGGCTTGGGGTGCTTCTTGCCACCCACATCCCTTGATGCTTGTTAAGCTGTGCAAAATCGTCAACATAACTGATCAGACAGACGGACGGACAGTAAAAGAAAAGAAAATGTAGTCGTGACTGCAGACGGACAGAAAAAGATCTAATGCAGGCTTCCTTCTCATGGTGGAACCTGAAAGCCTAAAAAGAAGAAAATTAATTTTATTTATAAGCTGCAAAAAGAAGGAGAATAGAAGACCTCAGCAACGCCGAATAAGTGCTAATTCACCCAGAGAGTTTACAACGCTGGCCAATGGATGATTGAGAGAGAATGAGAGAACTGTGAGGGGTCCCTGATGTTGTTGAGATCCCAGCTTTGGGTAATGTTGGGCCCAATCGCCCCATCCACCCTGGCTAAGCCTCCAAAGCTGAATCCGTTACCAACCTGTAAACAAACGAAGAAAGCAACTTGGAGAAGGGCGGCCAAAGGTGACCAAATTAAATCACCCAAAAGAAGAAGGAAGGCGTATCCAGCAACTCAAAATTTCATCAAGTCCAAATCAAAGTAGTTTATTTATTGAGGATGTTCAAGTATATGAATCACTTACGAGGGAGGAAACCCGATCACAAAAAGACTAACATGGGATATATACAAAAAAAACTAAAGGAAACAAAGTCTCCGGTTAATAGTAATCTAGATCTGAATTCTTACGACTAGCCCTAATAAGCGCTTTCCTATTATGTGACTTATCGAACCTTGTGATCGACGCCTAACCTTAGATGTGCACTAAATGAATTTAACACTGTAATATTAGGAACAAAAGAACACAAAGCAAATAATAACACTTATAGAAAATTTGAACTAAGCTTGTGGTCCGCTATGAACTTACATAACACCTGATTTAATCATATTCGGGGTTTCCTCCTTTACCAAAAGGGTTGGACAGTGGTTTTCCAACTATCTGCTAGCTGCTTCAGGACTACGTTGAAGTCTGAGTTAGCCTACTCGCTTCCCTGCTCCTTCGGATATGTAAGAGCGAAATGTTTTGCCGTAACTTCTGCCAGAGGGATACTTCCTCGTCGGTATACATCCAACTTGCCGTCACGCAGGAAAACATTTAAAAGTGATCTTTGTTACGTGCAAGGAAACTTTCCCCAAATTTTCTCTCAGGTTCGCCACTACTATGGTATATAAGACTCAACAACGCACAGGTAAGTATTTCAAATAATGCAAATTATGTGTGCACAGAATGGTTAAACCGAAATTTGCTCTACGGTTTACCAATATGATGATATATGAAAATCACTGTAGCGCAGGTAAATATTCTAATTATTACAATTTATGAATGCGCAACATTAATTCTAAAATTTTCTTTCAGTTCACTATTAGAAAAATCTATATGAAAAATCACTGGCGCACAGGTAAATATTTCAAATATTAAAACTTATGAATGCGCATCATTAATAGCAACATTTTCTTTCAGTCCACTATTAGAAAGATCTATGTGAAAAATCACTGTCGCACAGGTAAATAATCCAATTAATAAAACTTAAGAATGTGCAGCATTAACACCAAAATTTTCTTTCAGTTCGCTATTAGAAAGATCTATGTGAAAAATCACTGACACACAGGTAAATAATCTAATTAATATCTTTTATGAATGTGCAACATTAATACTAAAATTTGCTTTCAGTTCACTATTAGAAAGATCTTTAGGAAAACCACGGTCGCACAGGTAAGTATTCTAATTAACACAATTTATGAATGCGCAACATTAATAACACATTTTTTCTTTCAGTTCACTATGAGAATGATCTTTAGGAAAAATCACTGTTGCACAGGTAAATATTCTAATTAACACAATCTATGAATGCGCAACATTAATAACAATTTTTTTCTTTCAGTCCACTATTAGAAAGATCTTAATAATAACGTCTTCTTTCAGTTCACTATTAGAAAGATCCATGAGAAAAAAATCTAAATGAAAATCACTGGAGCACAGGTAAATAATTCAATGAATAAAATTTCTTGAATGCGCAACCTTAATAACAACATTTTTCTCTCAGATCACTATTAGAAAGATCTATATGAAAAATCACTGGCGCACAGGTAAATATTTCAAATATTAAAACTTATGAATGCGCAACATTAATAACAACATTTTCTTTCAGTCCACTATGAGAAAGATCTTTAGAAAAAATCACTGTTGCACAGGTAAATATTCTAATTAACAAAATTCACGACCAGAATGAATAAACTAAAATTATTCCTTTCAGTTCACAAAAGCAAAAAACCTCTAAAGACTGATTTTAAATAACGAGGAATCGCGACTCAAGTCAAGTCAAGTCGGAAGGGACCAGCCCATTGCCTCTGCAAGCCGCACATTAAACAAAGCCGAAAGAAATTACTCTACTATAGAGAAAGAGTTATTGGCTATTGTCTGGGCTACCAAGAATTTCAGATGTTATCTTCAAGGCCGGAAATTCACGGTCTATACTGACCATAAACCTCTCAAAGGTGCCTTCAATGTGAAAGACCCTACTTCCCGGTTGGTGAGATTTCACCACAAACTATCTGAATTCGATTACAACATCGAGTACAAGCCCGGGAAGTACAACACTAATGCCGATGTACTAAGTCGCATCCCTCAAGCATTAACGGAAGACAGTTTAGGCACCGTTAAGGTAAAAGCCCTAGTCCACCACACGATGGACTCAGATGTGGAGGAAGACAATTCCACAAATAATAAGAGAAAGAAGAAATCCGCTCATTGCTTCGTCGTGACTCGAGCTCAGAAGCAAAAGGCTCAAGAGACATTAAATAGCTCCAGTGTGGAGACAGAAGAGCACACGAAAGCGGACCAAAACGAAATTCAACACACGGAGGCGGAAAAACTAAACCCAGCATCGCTTGAGCAAAACGTAAGTACTGGCAAGACACCCGAAGTTATTACGAGCTCCACAGAGAGCCGAACAATCTTAAAAGATTATCACGATTCTCCATTTGGTGGCCATCAAGGTGTAACAAAAACTAACAAGCGCATAAGACGCAAGTATTGCTGGAGACACATGCTTAGCGACATCAAGAAATACATTAAAAAATGCCCAAAGTGCCAGACGATGAAAGCTTCTCCGCAATATAAAATGCCAATGGTTATCACGAACATCGCAGAACAACCGTTCGACAAAGTTTACCTCGATATTGTAGGTCCATTAGAAGAGACCACATCAGGTAACAAATATATCTCGACCTTCCAAGATAATTTAACAAAATTTGTCGACTGGTATGCAATACCTAATGCAGAAGCAGTCACAGTAGCGTAGGTTTTCTTTGATGAAATCGTTACGCGCTATCGCATACCCAAAAGAATACTCACCGATCAGGGAACAAATTTCCTGAGGGAATTATTCAAAAGAGTATGTAAGCTTCTAAAGGTAAAGAAGTTACAGACTTCAGCATACCACTCACAGTCTAATGGAGCACTAGAGCGTGCACATAGACCGTTGATAGAATACCTGCGAACAATCGTAGATGAAAATCCCAAAACATGGGACCAATACCTACGATCCGCTGCATTCGTGTACAACAATAGTGTACACGAGGGTACTGTTGTAAAATTTAAGTTCTCATACTCCTTTCTATAGAATATTATATCTTTAGCACATCATTTATTTGTAAGTAGAGGTTTCTCTCAACTAAGTATCAATTTATAGTTAGTAGCTCACCAGATCGAGAGGCGACCGGTTCAAACCAATTATAAAATTGTGTCAATAAATTAGTTATATATCCATATCAATCCTGTCTTTCACTAAATCTAAATAACGTTTTGCTTCATGGTGCCGAAACCCGGGACGGAAAAGTATTTACACATATTGAACTGGTGCAAGCAGTTGAACTTATGCGAATTTTAACGGTAATCGAGTCCACGTGGCGTGATTGTTGGAACTTTTCGACCAAATAACCCAACGATAAATATACGGTTTTCAAATGGAACTTATATATCGGTCGTCAGTTCGTCGTCAACTAACGAAAATAGTGAATTCAACCAACGAATACATCGGAGCTTTATCAACGTCAACAGCGGATCTGGAACAAATTCTAGAGGATCTCAATTCGTTTCTTACCCGCTTGCATAACGCTCACTCCTTACTTAAAGAAGCTGATGAGGCTGCTCGTCTTTTTATTGAAGAAAAGAATCTTGTATCAGAATGTAACACCATTATCGAGTATGACAATAAAGCTGTTACTGCCATTGCGCAACACAATCTTCCAATAATGAACAGGATAACGGAAATCCTAACACAAGCAACACGGCAGCTCATGTCCATGATCATACAATGTCTTATATAAAACTCCCCAGGTTAAGATTTAATGGCGATTATGAGAAATGGGTTCCTTTCTGGGAACAATTTAAAACGGCTGTACATTTAAATACTTCACTGGATGATGCATCAAAATTTAATTTCCTACAAAATGCCTTATCAGGGAAAGCGGCCGATACTATAGCTGGGCTAACTTCATCAGAAGGCTGTTATAATGAAGCCATCGAGATGCTGAAAGAAGAATATGGTTCATCGGATCGAATTATTGATAAACACATACAACAATTGATGTGCAGTAAGTCAGTGAAATCTGCGAGTGATGTTGTTGGGTTAAGGAGATTATACAGTTCTCTTACGTCCTCAATACGTCCGCTAAATTCGCTTAATGTCAGCCCCTGTCATTACAACGTCATGTTGAAGTCAATAATTCTACGCGCACTTCCTTCTGAGTTAAGAGTGCGATATCATCGCTCTGAATCCCACTCGGAGAACAAAAATGTAGTAGAACATAATCTAAATACCACTGCTCCTAACAACGTAACACAGTTATCAAGGGGCTCTCTAGAATGTGATTCCACAATCAAAGGAATTTTGAACTTTCTGAAGGTAGCGGTAGATTCGTTAGAAAAGGCCAACGCTATTCCATGTGTATCAGTGATATCGTCTGAACCAAAGTTTACCTAATAATAAGTTAAGAAGCTGTAGAGCAAAATGGGCAAATTTCTGGTGTTTTTTAGAATGAAACAAGTAATTTCATATACTTTCGTCTTTTGCATGAATGGGGGAAAAGAACTTGTCCATGCACTATTGTAGTGCAACTGAGACAACGAGTTAAAAACAAAAATTTAGAGAACGTAGGATTACCCGAACGACAAAATCTTATTAAATCTCTCAAAATCCTTTCAACCTATTCATAATAATGTACTTCGGGCCACACTACTTCCCATTTTTAAGAAAAAGATAAATTTCGCTTTGGCCCAGATGCTGAAAGGAGATATAAAATTCCTCTCAAATGAAATTCTCATTTTTCCCGAAAATAACAGAGAATCCAGCATGAGGTCTCCCACTTAATCTCTTCATAGCAAGACGAATGTAAACAGAAACACGTGCTGTTCAAATATCATAGGATTACAGCAACAACATGTGTCCATATTACAGCAAATTACAACTACAACATGTGTCCTAACATTATCAATATTTCATGAAAACCGGTTTTCACAAAAGCGCGGGAGTAGTTTATGAGAGTAAAACGAGAAAACTCTGCCCCATCTCATTTATTTACGAAAATGAAACATTTGCCATTCTGCTTCGGTGCATGCTACTTGCGCTTTCATATTTTTTATCTTTATTCATAAAATTTTTAAAGAGAGTTTGATTTTTTTTGATTTTTTTTTCTTTCTTTCTTCTTTTCTTGCCGTGTGTATTTTAAATGTAAAACACTCGGATATCTCACCAGCTTCTTAGCTTATTATTAGGTAAACTTTGGTCTGAACGTAAAGCGAATCAATAGCGTCATCATACGGCGATGGGATTATTTACCATCTCTCAAAACTCAAAAGGTTGTTTTTTCTGTGATTCTCCGGTACATTCGACCGTAAATTGTGATGTGAATATGACTGTGACACAGAGGAAAGAAAAGCTTAAAACGGAATCCAGATGCTTTAAGTGTACACAACCGAAGCACACATCTAAATATTGCAAGAATAAGTATATACGATGCAAACAGTGCAGTAAGAGACATGCAACCTGCATGTGTGACCCAAACTATTGCAATAAACGAACCAATATCGAAAATAAGAAAACGACTACAATTTCAAACAGTGTCAGTGAACGAAATCAAAACAATGCAGTGAGTTTAATTTCTGAGTCTAATAACGAAAGTGTTTTCTTGCAAACGGGACGTGCATACGGCCTTTCTGAAACTTGTAATGATGTAAAATTTTTAGTGCGATTCGTGTTAGATAGTGCCAGCACAAGAACTTACATAAGGGAAGATGTAGTTAAAATGCTAAAGTTGCCGGTTGTTGGCGTAGTCACATTAAACATTATACCGTTTGGGTCGTCAGAAATTTCACCAGTTATAATCTACAACTGTGTCGCATTGAAATTGAAGAGCCAATACAGCGATAATTATTTTACATTGAAGGCTGTAGTTGTGCCTGAAATTTGCATTGACGTATTACCAGTTCCCAATCAGAATTACGCTGAATTACAGAATTTCCAACTAGCAGATTCTTGCGTTTCTGATGAGCATCCAGTACTAGGCGTTAGTCTGTTGATAGGAGGGGACTATTATCAGAATATTTTAATGGGAGAAACGAAAATGATAACAGAACGTTTAGCTGCTGCCAACACCAAATTTGGATGGATTCTACATGGACCTGCACCAAGGTATATGAGCAAAACAAATTGTGACGCTGAAACAATTTTTTTGGTAAATTCAATTGAACTCAGTGAAGATGATGTTGATAAATTTTGGAACTTGGAGATAATTGGTATAAATAATGAAAACCTTACTAACGAAAATGCCTTTTTAGAAGAGTTCCTGAGAAATTCAATAAAATACAATGGGAAACGTTACGAGGTTGAACTTCCTTGGAAAAATGACAATATAAAATTTGACAGCAACTACAAAGGGGCCAAAATGCGTCTCAAATCTCTATTACAACGTTTAACGGCGAATGAGAGTAAACTTTATGAATACGATTGCGCTGTATGGGATCTAATCAGCTCAAGAGTAGCAGAACCAGTCCCTGAAATGTTTACCAGTGATAAATCTCATTACCTACCTCATCGGGCCGTTTATAGAGAGGATAAGGCCACTACGCTGATAAAGGCTCCTTAAATGACTGTCTCCACCAAGGGCCAAATATGCTTCTGGACCTTTTGGCTACACTTCTGGACTTTCGCATTGAGAAGATAGGAATATTGGCAGATGTGGAAAAGGCATTCCTGCAGATTAGTGTAAATATATCTGACAGAAGCGCTCAACGTTTCCTATGGTTTGAAGAGAAATTATGGCCAAGAATATCCTATCCGTGCATATCAATTAACGAGAGTGACTTTCGGGGTGAATTGTAGCCCATTTTTATTAAACGCTGTTATAAAAAAACATCTTCAAGACTACGGGAGCCAATTTCAGTATGCTGCTGCTATTCTTGGGAAGCATCTATATGTCGACGACCTTGTGACAAGTGTGGATGATGCGATAAAAGCAGAGAAATTATTCCGTGATGCGAAGGCTACCTTGAAGTTGGCATCAATAAATTTGCGTAAGTGGAACTCCAATAACGACTACATGAGCCAACTTTTCCATAAAGAAGGTGATCACGACAATACTTCTCCAATGCAAAAGGTACTCGGCATTCTATGGTGTACATTGACTGATATAATTAAAGTGGAGCTAATGCCAACGATCACTTTTATTGAAAACATTAAACAAGGTACTAAACGCAGCATATTAAAGGCAATTTCAAGAATTTTTGACCCGCTTGGTTTTCTCGCACCATTCGTCATCACAGCCAAGCTTCTTATGCAAAATATATGGCGGCTTAAACCGAATTGGGATGATGTTTTACCGAACGAGATCGAATCCCCATGACAACGATGGTGCTGCGAATTAAAGGGATTATCAGAATATTCCTTATCACGATGTGTTCCTCAAAATATCACGGAAACAGGTAACATTCAATTACATTTATTCTGTGATGCAAGCCCAAAGGCGTATGGGGCAGTAGCTTATGTGAGACATCAAATCGAAACTGGACATGTCACCGTGAATTTCTTGTGCGCTAAAAATAGAATTGCTCCTCTAACTAAAAGTAAGGATGATCTCTCTCTCTACCGAAGTTAGAGTTAACCTCAGCGTTTATTGGTCGCCTGTTAAAAACATTTATTTATAAAAATACTTCATTTTCATTTCATTCTATATATATGTGGACTGACTCGCGAATAGCGCTGTGCTAGATTAAAGGCGAATCAAGCAAATGGAAGCAATTTGTTTCTAATAGAGTTAGAGAAATTGAATCTCTGTCAACTAACTGCTTGTGGAGACATTGCGCAGGAAGCGAAAATCCAGCTGATATGCTTACTCGGGGAATTGCAGCAAAGACATTAGTGCAGTCAACTACATGAAAATTTGGACCATCTTGGTTGAATCAGCCACCATCTAATAAATACCGACGAGAGCCCTAGCTTGCAGCACAATAAGTTGAATGAATTGTGGAAAAACCCTCACCGACTCCTGCTAAACTTTTGGAAATGTTGGAGGTCGGAGTATGTTTGTCAACTGAGATCAGCTCATGAAGTAAATACTACGCTGTCGTCCAGCATACAGATCGATGACGTGGTCCTTGTACATGAACCAAGCACCCCGAGACTCCTGTGGAAACTCGGTCGTGTAACACAAGTATACCCTGGACGCGACGGAAAAACTCGAGCGTGCGAGCTAAAGCTGGGAAATGGTAAAACCATAAGAAGATCAATCCAATCTTTATATCCACTTGAAGTTAAATAACATTATTTCCGGCGGGGGAGGATGTTGTAAAATTCTAGTTCTCATACACCTTTCTATAGAATATTATATCTTTAGCACATCATTGTATTTGTAAGTAGAGGTTTCTCTCAACTCAGTATCAATTTATAGTTAGTAGCTCACCAGATCGAGAAGCGACCGGTTCAAAAAAATTATAAAATTGTGTCAATAATTAGTTATATATCCATATCAATCCTGTCTTTCACTAAATCTAAATAACGTTTTGTTTCAGGTACTAAACTTACCCCAATGGACTGCCTATACGGCTTTACAGCGGATGTCCCATCAAATTCAAAACGGGATCCCGAACCCGTGTACAATCATGAGAGCTACTATCACATATTGAAGTATAAGCTCCAAAAATCATATACCACGGCACGAAAGAACTTATTGGCAAGTAAACAGCGCTCTAAGGGGTACTACGATAGGACAGTACGGCCCCTAACTTTCCATGTAGGAGACAAGGTCCTCATCAAGAATGAAAGCAGAAAAAATAAGCTTTCTCAAATCTGGGTAGGACTTTATCAGGTAATCGCAATACGGAGTGATGTGAATACCACCATCAAAATTGGTAAACGTATCGTAACGGTACATAATAATCGCTTAAAACCATATTTCGAGTAAAAGCATGTTGAACAAAAATGAACGAAGTTGACTTGAAATTCCTACTCCAGTGTCCATTAATCCTCATTTCAATACCTCCCCATAAACATTTGCGGTGGAGTCACTCCACTGCCCAGTTTAAAACGGCACAATGCAAGTACAAATAAACTTAAAGGATTGTTTTCTTCTTCCGAATTGTCCACAGAAATGGCGCTAAAATTCATCATAGTTGCCCTCTTCATCCAGCACACAACTGGAGCAATCGCTGACAAACCTTATGTAATGACCCCGTTAAATGATTCGCGCATACTTTTCGAGGACCTGGGAAATCTCATGGTATATCATGACACCTGGAATGTCCTCACCGAGATAGACTTGGATGAGTTAGATACCCAGATGAAGCTAGCAGAATATGCAGAGCACTTAGTGCACAAACTCTGCATAAATATAACAAACCCAGAAGGCCTGTGTAACGTGCAGCAACTACACATACACGCTATAATAGACAACGTACGAAAGCGCACGGAAACTATAAAGGAACTAGTACCAGGAAAACGCAAGGCCAGATCGCTACTTGATGGAATAGGCAATGCCATGCACTATTTGTTTGGAACTATGGACAGTAATAACGAGAAAGAAATTTACAGCAGGTTAGAAGAACTTGAATCGAATACACAAGCCCTAGCCGAGCTAGAGAAACAACAAATCTGTGTTTTAAAAACTACCTTGGAAGAGATTCAAAAACCGCTGGCTATGTTAATAGACAGACAACAAAAAATAGCACACCAGATAAACGATCTCCACTATGTGGCCGATGATTTAACTAGGAGGCAACTAAGACAGAGATTATATCAAGCTTATTGCTCCAAATTATCGAAGTTGAATATCGACAACAAGCCCTCCTGGATATAATAATGGCTAGTAGAACCAATCATATTCATCCACTCCTAATGTCTCCCAAAAATCTACTGGAGATATATCGCAAAACAACTTCGTATTGTCCTAACAATCAGAATTGTCTATCTATTCTATATCAGACAGCAGGAGCTCAGTCACTCCTTATGCAAAACAAATTGGTGGTGAGAATTACTCTCCCCATTTTTAACCTGTCAAAAATGAGGCTACAACAGACTCAATGCTATCCTGTACCCAAGTCAGCAAATTATTCATTAATTCCAGACCCTGGTTATTCCATACATAGCCAATAGCGCAAAAACTCAGGAATCTTATTAAGAGGCGATGACATGAAAAGTTTCAAGAAAATAACAAGTAATTTGGAAGAAAACACGTATGTAGGCCGGCTGTACACGCCTATAATCAAAGCGGCAACGTCCAACGAATGTGCCATTAAATTGCTATACAACCCTTTAATTGAAGTGCCCAAATCCAGGACCTGAGTACAACCTCCACAAAAAGACATGCTGATCAAATTAAACAAGCCAAATGCGTGGCTATTTTCATTTATCACCTCCAAAGTGCTACACATCACATGTCCAGATCACTTTGTAATCTCGAAACTGGAAGGACAAGGGATATTAGAGATAAAGCAACCATGTCAAGTTCAATTAGGTGACAAAGTGCTTAAATACGAAGGTCAAAGTAAACACGCGCTGAAAATAATTCAACCCAAACAATTCCCAAAATTTAATCAGTCCTTACTGAATTTGAGTCTGGCCGACATTTTACCAGAGCCTCAAATCCAAAACCAAGTTCCAATGGAAATCTGAACGCGAGACGACATTCATAAATCAATTTATACTGACACCCATTCGCTGGAAGAAATCCAAAATAAAATAAGTAAATACAAAGAAAAGATATCAAGTAAAAACTCCTATATCCTGTCCACAACTTCTCTATCATTTACGAGCCTACTAGTTCTGGCCATAATGATCGCTGTGGCAGTAAAATATCTTAACCCTGTAGTCGCCAAGATGAGACAACAGAGGAATCAACCACCAGGTAACCCCGAAGTTGTATCAGAGGGAATTCCTTTAGAAGAGCGAACTCCTGCTCCCCAACCCAGGTTAAGGCGAACCAGAATCCTCTCCAAAAGAAAATCAGTCCAAATCGATTAGAAATGCGAAACTGACACTGTCAACATTGGTCACTTGATCAAAGTAAATTTATAAACAAAAGAAAACCTGGTCACATGTACAAAACATATGAGTAACTAACAAAAACGATTTGTAATAGACATAAAACAGACCTAAAGTGTCAGAGGAAAAATTGTATTATAATTAAGTTAAAATAAATAACTGCATGTAAAGAAAAATAGAATAGAAATAATTGTAAATTAAGTAAATTACACAAAAGAATATAAATATATATAGCATTAGATGAAAATGACCAAAGTAGGGATGGAATATATATAAAAGAAAATAAGATATATAGTAATTATCGAGTGTCAAAGATACAAAACATTGTAATTACTGGAACAGTAGAGGTAGCGAAAACAAAAAAGTAAACAAATCATTAAGGATAAAGTACCCAAAAATGCATGGAGTAAAAATAAAATGAAAGGTATTAACTTCATAAATAGATAAAAAGAATAAATTAGAGAAAACATGCCTTTGCATAAGGAAAGAACTAAATAACAAATTAATAAATAAAAATAAGAAGTTTACTAGGTTACTAATAGTAACAAAATATAAGATAAACAACAATAATAATAATAACTAGTATTAGAGTAACAATACTAACAGAAAAAAATAAGTGCATAACAACCACGGCTCAAATATAAAGGAACTAACACTAGAATAGGACATAAGATAATCAGTTCTTAGGCTAAACATAAAAGAAAAAAAAATTTTGAAAACAACCGCAAAATCAGCGACTATTATACACAAATCGATTTAAACCATTCAAAACAACAATAATTGAAAATATTTAACAAGATTCGATTCCTCGATTTAATTCGATTGTGTATTTTCGATAATTTGGATGGGGGAAATGAGAACAAAATTAACAACAACAACTACAGCAACAGCAATAAATAAGATGAGAAAACTTAAGAAATTATTTCTTTTACCCCTAAAACAAAACAAACAAATAAAATGCTAAAAACAAGTTAGAAATAATTTTAAGTATAATTTTATAATAATTTAACGAATATCTGCGTAATTAAGCAGAAAAAAGGCGCAAAATATAAAAGAAAAAAAATACACACACACACACACAAACAAACACATCTACACACAGTAACAGACATAAATTACACTAAAATTAATTACAAAAGAATAATTATATAGTATTATATATATTTATTATAGTATTATATATTATTTATATTATTATTATAGTATTATTGTAGTACAATAATATCGAAGCATTTTTTCTTTTGATAGAATTACCTAGTTACTAGATATATTATTATTATATGTAAAAGTAATCGTTTTAATCTTTATTTTTTATTTATTACACTCTGACCCCATAAAAATAAAATAAAAAAATTTATAAAAATAAAAAATGTTGTAAACTTCAACCGAGACCCAGATCCGAACCAACCGAAATCAGAGCAACATGAACCATCCATAAACCAGCCGCTTTAGCCCCTAAGTAAACCTAAAACAGAAAACCAACCTCAAACTCTCGCCACCGTAAAACGTAGGTGTAACCAAAAGAAGCAACCAAAAGGAAGAACATTATCAAAAGCCGAAAAAAAACAACAACACAAAAACACACATAAAAAAGTAATCGGCTTACGTAGTTTTTATTAAAAAAAAAAAAAAAAAATTTACAATAAAACGAAAAATGGGAGAAAAGGCCGAGTGCCTTTCGCCCCACCCCCCGGAGTTACACTAGAATGAAATTAAACACAGGAAACAGAAGAGAGATAGTATGGTATAAAACTTAGAAAACCAGGAGCCAGATAATGGAGGGCAAACTTCAGTCCTCATATACATCTTTGTCGTCGTCACTCCACATAAGCGTGGTGTTCAGATTCCCTGGGGGATGGGTCGCCGTGTACAACTGCACCATTTCGGTCAAGGAATCTGAGAAAACGGGCCAGCAACAGGCACATAACCCGTGAACGCCACTGAGTACAAAGGTACCACCTGGCAGAACAAAGCATATGATTAGTATTTAAATAACAATTGAAATTACTATTAAAAACAATCACCTAGGGCAGTCCAGCATTGTCCTTGATGATGGTATAAATTTAGCCGGACCTGGTAGAAGCGGCCGCTCTCAGCATCCCCGGCCCAAATGGTCAGGGGGCGCTCGCCCCGCCTGCGGAGCACCAAACGTATGGGCCCAACCCAGCCGGGTATTACGTGTACAACACATATCCCATACAGAACTGTACTTCGTCCCTCGGGACTATAAAAAGATTGGTTGCCCAATTTCTGAGCAAATAGCATGATGAATTCCGCTTCAGTTTCAACTATAAACTAAATTAAAATCAAAGCCAAGTAACTCCAGCATCCCAAAGAAAACCCACTTCATCCTGTAAAATGCTTGACAAAAAAGAAAAATAAGATAAGTCATAAAATGTAACAACAACCATTAGTATTCCTCTTCAAAGAATTCTGATATTTTTCGTGTGGGGAAGGAATTGTTACGTACACAAACCCAACTCACAAACACACAATCCCAATGTATGTATGGCGACCGACATTCCTGCGGAGACGACTCCCAGAGAAACAAAAGTATTAAATGTCAAACATTTTAAAAGTCCCAAAAATACACACAATTAAAAAAAAATAAAGCGAATAAATCGTACCTTCAGTACGATTTGTCGTAAAAATTACACTATGTATGTACATTGTACATACATACTGCGAAAAAAAGCTTTCATGCTCAGAAATGCGCGCCGCGAAAATACATTATATGTTTACGCGCGTCGCGATTTTAATCGTCGTGGTAGTGACTGATGTTTATCAAAGCATCAAATTTCGAGCCTAAGTCCAACGAAAAATATTCTGGACTTGTTTAATCAAGTCCAGAATAAATGAAAATTTTCTCAGGGTAAAAATGCAACTATGCATTTTCTGCCCTGAACGAAGGCTCTTGATCGCGATGAAAGTGATCAAGAGCCGAGTTGGATTTTAAATTTTGACTACGGCGGATCGGGAGTGAATTAAAAAGTTGATCGAGTTCAAATGATATCACGGAAAAGAGTTGGTTTGGAAATATCTGAAGGTATGACTTGGTGACGGGGCGGTCTCGGTTCAGTTGATTAAAAAAAAACAACAACAAAAAAAAACGAAAAGTGGACTTGGGCTTAAAATTTGCGTGCAGTAGAGTCGGCTGAAAAAACGGTAAAAAGAAAACTAATTAGGATTATAAAGAAGGAGTTCGTGCGATAATCAAAGTTGTATGTAAATTGGTAGTACTAAAAAGTAAGTTTGTAAATTTCATTAGTTTTCGGAATAAGTGAACACGATTAAGTTACTGATAAAAAAAAGTCTGTAAACAGTTTACAAGTGCAGTGCAAAATAAAAGAAGAGAGTTAAAAAAAAACCAACAAATGTCTTTTGGATTATCGTAAGATCCTCAATCCCACAAAAAGCTACCCAACAACTCAGTTAGCTGCTATGTTCGGAGCTCGAGATTTGCGTGGAAAAACTCTTTAAGCAAACGAAAAATTTAAAAAAGAAAAGAAATTCCATTGCAAAAAGAGGGCATTTCATATCAGCATGAACCGTATAATCGTCGTACGGCTTGGTTCCTGCCTGCCGTATATGCCAAAGCAAACAGCCAAGCTGACCTCATATATAGACTTAAAATAAATTTTGCATGTGAATCATAGGAGGTGAAATACAACGTATTTACTTGAATGCCTAGCAATTTTTAGCCCTCTACGGAACTAGCATTTCATAGACAGTTTTGCTATGAAAGTCAACTGAAATTGACTCAGTTTGCTGCTAAGTCTGCAGCTCGAGAATTGACTGGAAAAACTCTTTAAGCAAAAGAAAAAATATTTTAAAAAAGATATTTCATTGCAAAAAGAGGGATTTTCATATCATCAGGAACCGTATAATCGTCAGTACAGCTTGATTGGTGCCTGCCGTATATGCCAAAGCAAACAGCCAATCTGACCTCTTAAGACTTAAAATAAATTTTAAATGTGAATTATATGAGGCAAAATACAACGTATTTACTTGAATGTATAGCAAGATTTAGCCCTATGCGGGACTAGCATTTCATGAAGAGTTTTGGTATGAAAATTCCTAGCGAAATAAGTCAATTGAAATTGACTCAGTTTGCTGCTAAGTCTGCAGCTCGAGCATTCAGTGGAAAAAACTCTTTAAACAAACGAACATTTTTTTAAAAAAAGAAATTTCATTGCAAAAAGAGGGCATTTCATATCAGCAGGAACCGTATAATCGTCAGTACGGCTTGTTCCCTGCCTGCCGTATATGCCAAAGCAAACAGCCAAGCTGACCTCATATATAGACTTAAATAAATTTTAAATGTGAATTATATGAGGCGAAATACAACGTATTTACTTTAATGACTAGCAAGATTAAGCCCTGTGCGGGACATGCATTTCATGGAGAGTTTTGCTATGAAAATTCCTAGCGAAATAAGTCAATTGAAATTGACTTAGTTTGCTGCTAAGTCTGGAGCTCGAGATTTGAGTGGAAAAAACTCTTTAAGCAAACGAAAAATTTTTAAAAAAAAGAAATTTCATTGCAAAAAGAGGGCATTTCATATCAGCAGGAACCGTATAATCGTCAGTACGGCTTGTTTCCTGCCTGCCTTATATGCCAAAGCAAACAGCCAAACTGACCTCATATATAGACTTAAATAAATTTTAAATGTGAATTATAAGAGGCGAAATACAACGTATTTACTTGAATGTCTAGCAAGATTTAGCCGTATGCGGGAGTAGCATTTCATGGAGAGTTTTGCTATGAAAATTCCTAGCGAAATAAGTCAATTGAAATTGACTCAGTTTGGTGCTAAGTCTACAGCTCGAGCATTGAGTGGAAAAAACTCTTTAAGCAAACGAAATTTTTTTTTAAAAAAGAAATTTCATTGCAAAAAGAGGGCATTTCATATCAGCAGGAACCGTATAATCGTCAATACGGCTTGGTTCCGGCCTGCCGTATGTGCCAAAGCAAAGAGCCAAGCTGACCTCATATATAGACTTAAATAAATTTTAAATGTAAATTATATGAGGCGAAATACAACGTATTTACTTTAATCACTAGCAAGATTAAGCCCTGTGCGGGACAAGCATTTCATGGAAAGTTTTGCTATGAAAATTCCTAGCGAAATAAGTCAATTGAAATTGACTTAGTTTGCTGCTAAGTCTGGAGCTCGAGATTTGAGTGGAAAAAACTCTTTAAGGAAACGAAAAATTTTTAAAGAAAGAAATTTCATTGCAAAAAGAGGGCATTTCATATCAGCAGGAACCGTATAATCGTCAGTACAGCTTGTTTCCTGCCTGCCTTATACGCCAAAGCAAACAGCCAAGCTGACCCCATATATAGACTTAAATAAATTTTAAATGTGAAATATAAGAGGCGAAAT